>JANJYP010024047.1:0-42489 GCA_024605115.1 Rastrelliger brachysoma | reverse complement strand
TTGACATAAATCACATCTGCTATTTGGACACATCTTATGTATTTTATGATTGGATAGAATTATGGCGATGTTCAAAACCGTTGCAGAATGCATGCACTTGGCCTTAAACCGTACCAAAGCCATAGATGATTTGTAGTCTGCACGATTTCCTTGAGTTTTACAGCCACTGTACAGATTTTTCTGTCTACAGACAAATAGATAATAAAAAAGAAATGCGTTAATCGTAGAACAAGAGATAAAATGGCGTCTGTTCACCCCAGTGATTCAATATGTGTACATCCATTAGTATGCGTCTGGTTTTGTGTCTATGTTTGTTTGTGTGTGTGTGTACGTATGCATGCGTGTGTGTCTGGGTGTCAGGGTATCAAAGTGTCTGAGTCTCGTCTGCACTGACACGCGAGGTTACAGAGTCATTCTTCACTTTGGTTTCTTTTCTTGTGTGTTCCCTATTTATCTTCCTCAGACCTGTCACCCTCAAGGAGACCAGGAAGAAATAAAGCTTAGCACCAACATGGCATTTAGGAAATAAAAAGCCCTCGCTATTTACAACTGAGGCACGACTCAAACTCTTTTCAAAAGTTCTTTGACTTGTTTATTGTTGTGCTTTCGTGTTTTTTTTCCCACCCTTATTATGCTACCACTGTTTCCATTTTGCATATGCTGCTTTCCTTGTAGTTTATGACCATGCTCAGTTTGAGACAGTAAATGTCTTTGTTGATTTATGAGGTGCCATTATGGGTGTGGTGAGTGAGACTAGAGGGTTGCGGTTTATCTTTTGGAACCTGAATAGTCATTGTTCTGATTGATATTTGCAATTGTACATGTTTTACTCTAAAGCTGAAAATCGAGTCTCCTTCTGTACCCTTTCTCTCTTTGCCCCTTTCTCTCTTTCTCTTTATTCTGTCTTCTTTCTCCCTCTCTGTTCTTCACCCTCAGCCTGGATGAAAGAGATGAGTTGGTGCTGATTCCCTGGGATGAGCAGAGACACAGAGAGATGGACTGGTGTGAGTCAAAGGATTGCAGGTAAACAGTTTACATCAACTTTGACTTAAAGACGCCACACTTTGGCATTGGACAAAAAAGAACCAAAGTTGGAATAATAATTTATTTATAACTTAGATTCACCACAGTAAACTCTCTCCATACCCATGATGACAAAGACCTTCTCAGAATTTTAACTAGAATTGTTAAAATTCTCGCCCCATACAGGCCAGATGCTTGTGCTGGCATCATTATGTGAAACAAAACATGACATCCTTATTATCCAAATGTTAAACAGGATCATAACAAACTAATACCAAATCATGCTTTGCTGCCAATTTATGCCATTTGCTTGCTTTTGTAGGGAGGCCAGCCTCATTTACAATTTTATTTAGTACACTCTTTTTATTGCTCCGAGTGTAGAGTCATAATATCAGTGGGCTATTGCGATACACTTGGCCTGGAATAACAGGGTGAAAATTCAATACTGTGATTGGAGTTGCAGTGATGCCAGCAATGTCTAGGATTGTGCCTATGGCATGGTTCATTGACATCATTTGTTTGTGATTTTTTTTCTTTCCTCCTATATTTAGTTCTTCTGTTTCAGTTTCTCTTATCAGTAAATCCCATAAAAAAACAAAAATCCCCTAGTACCTTTCAGCTTCTCTACTCTAATAATAATGCAAATCAAGAAAATGTTGCTTTCTTTTTTTTTTAAAGGAGCAGACAGCAGCATACTGTCACATTTATCTCAATCAATCAGCAGTAAATTAGTCTTTTGCTGGGACTATGTTCAGCAATGAATTTGGTGGTGTACCATAAATAAACTACAATATCCATGCTGTTGTAATGTCACCCAGTACAATGATGTTGTTCATGTGTTTTTGGAGAACAAGAGGAACAATAAGTATTCTATACATATAGGTTGTCATTTCAGAAACTCCAGAAGTTATGGATATCTTTTACAAAAAGATCTATTGACAAACAAACTTGCTTTTATGAAGGAGATGGCAGCATCATATCAAAATGCCCGTGTTGACAGAGTGAAAGCATGTCTGTTGATACACCAAGTCTGAAGGAAAAGAGTTGAACCACTCTGTTAGTCAGGCGGCACCCAGGTGACCTTGCCCCTTGTCACAACATCCCTATAAAATAGTTTACTTTAGTGCTGTCTCTATGGCAACAATTATAAAGCCAGATCGGCTTTACTGGCAGGAAGACAGTCATCTGTCCTTCACTGCTGCTTGTCTGCTTGTCTAAGAAGCATTTTATACATGCATAGGAACATTTCGGATGCCACACATATGATAAGTTGGGTCATTTTATCATTGGTTTTGGTCTTGCTATGAGTTTTGATTCGTTGACATGAACAAAACTATAAAATCTCACCACAGACAAAATTTTGTAAATACATAAAATATTTAAACAAAATCCTCAAACATTCGCTAATGTCTTCTTCAGAGCGGTGTTGGACCAGAACCTGTTTGATGACGACAGTTTCCTGTACGAGGAGTCTTCAGAACTGTCGAGGTTCCGTACGGCTACGCCCTCCATCCAGCTGCTGACTGAGTGGTACCAGAGCAGAGCTAAGGATATCGATTCCTGCTCCAGACAGGCATGAACACTTTTGTTGTTACGTCTTCCAGTCATGGTTGGAAACCGACAAGAGCCCTGTGTATCAAAGAGGCACACACGTAACAGCAATGCTGACAAATAAGCTTTTGTCCAGAAGGGTTTTGGCTTCTGCAACTTAATTTTCTCTCTTTATTGAAACACGTTTGATGAGAAGATTTTTGATGGACAGGTCACAACTCGGTGGAGATTGAAACAGTAGTCCAAGATGACTTACTACTGAAAAAATGGTTTATTTACTTGATCAAGGAGAAAATGAGCGAATAATCCGTTTTTACTGCTTGAGTGCTCCTTCAATTTCTGAAGTCCCTGCACTCTAGTGTAGCCTTAAAACACACAGATTTGAGCATAACCCAAATAATACAATGGAATCCATAATATAACCTAGTTTCATCAACAATACCCTTTGCCCTGCATAATACACTTCAAGAGATATTCAACGATTTGTTTTTATTGATCAGCCATTAATGGTAAAAAAAAAAAAAGTATCCTGTTAGATAATTGCCATTGCAGACTTCTTTTATCGATGATTGAGGTAACAAAAAAGGGATGATCTGTGATTCAGATGGCAGAAGAGATGCTGCCAACCTCCATCAGTCAAGGTCACTTTGATCCTATCTGTGGCAGTCATTATCATATTTGCCATATGGACTTGTAATGAAGAGTAACCAAAGCTTCTGTCATTTGCGTTCTGTTGCTGTTACTGAAAAATAAGACTTGATAGGACTTGTTTAGTGGAGTAATGGGATGTAACCACTGGAGCTGCCCACTCTCTCCACCCACACTATCCACACTGCATCTATGCCCCCTTTTTACCTCCTTCACAGTGATGGATCAAGGTTGTCAAAGCTGTCTTTGTCTTTGTGAGAGTACTAACTAGGGTGCAGTCATATCTTTCCCCTTCATTTCTTCATTTCATCCCTTTCACTGGGTCTAAGGAGGATGGAAGAGAAGAGATTTGGGGGTCCATTGCTCATTTTTGAAGACAACTGGGGAATCATGCCTTTCATCATTCACTCGAGAGAAAGAAAGAGAGACAGAGTTTGTGTGTAAAAGGAAGTCTTTGTTAATCACCAGGAATCGCACCCTTACTTTTTTTCACTTTTTCCCTTGTTCCTTTTTAATTAGACCGCATCTTCCTTTGCTCTCTCACACATTACTCCAGGAGCCTCTTGGGACTGCCCCTAACTCTCTCGTCTCTTGCTTTTTCACACACTCCTCCCTTAACATACACACGCACACACATACGACAAAGAGACATTTGAGCAGCTCTACTGCTATTTGCCAAGCTTTTTTTCTCCTGCCTGCCCTCTTCACTTTTTCATCTCATTTGTTCTTACTCGTTTGTACCATCCTCCCATCCCTCATCTGCCCGTGTTTATGCTTGGGAGAGCGTTTTAATGGAGGAAAATGGGGTTTGATTAAAAGGAGCCACATCAGAGGAAACTGGAGTGTTCTGAACCAGTCACAGAGCAGCAGGAAGCAGGGAGCTGAATGGCAAGATTGACAGGATGACTCAGATAGGGAGACAGGTTTGAAAAAGCTGAAAATGAAAGCAAAACCAAAAGAAAGCCAAAGGACATAAATACTGGGGTAACATCCACAGTTAGGTTAGAGTGTATTGGAAGCACACAAAGAGAAGGACAGTGTGACGCAGGTGATGGGAAAAGATATTGAGGTAAAAAAAGGAAAGCAATCTCATGGAAGGAGATGTCTTGGTGAAAAGAAAATCACTGGTTATAAAGGGTAGAAATAAAGGATATTAAAAACAAGTGCTGTTTGAAACACTGTTGGCCACAAAATAGCACAAAATGAGAGGGTAGCTTAGGAAAGCAAACAGAGAGGAGAGACAGGTATACAGGAGAAGGCAGACAGGAGAGTTCAAATAGAGGCCAATCATGGTGAATGGTATAGGTGTTAAGGATGAAAAATTGAGCAGAGTTAAAAGAGAAAATGTGAAAATGATGTTTGGTCCTGGTAAAAGAAAGGGCTGAGATGGGACAGAGAGCAGAGATAAAGAACACTGACTTGTACTGGAGTGGTTGGAGGGAGACGAGAAAGAGACAGAGAGAGAGAGAGACAATGTGACAGTACAGAGAATGATGAGGGGAGGGGGTAGAGACGAGGTCGTAATTAAAAAGTGTGAGATTTTAACATCTGAATTGTCTGTGGTTAGCTGGGGAATCTATCTCTGGAGAGCAGAGAAGGAGGGAGGGGTGAAGAGAACAGGGAGGATCTTTACTCACAGTTAGATCAATAGACTTCTCTCTCTTGTTGTATCTAATTGCACAGGCTCTGACTCAAGGTGATTTGGGTTTTCTCTTGTTGTGCATGGACATGTGCACGTTTTACGAATGAAGGTGTACAATTATTTATTCAGCAAGAAATGTGTTGAGATAAGAAAACCTAGCATGTGTGAGTGTGCATGCACATTCTCATGTGCGAGCAAAAATCTACAATAACTGCTGTGCCAAAGGGCTCTCCTTCACTAAAAGGTGGCGAGAAAGCAATCATCACTACATGGCCCAGCAGCATATGCTATTGATTGGCTAGCATCCACAGGTGGCTAAGCATCGATTGGCTAGGCATGCTGCCAGTGTATAGGTGGCCGGATATTGATTGGTTGCTCTTCTGGTTGGAATTTTATCGATCAGAGTAGCAGGATGCCCAAATCTTCTTTGTTTTATTGTCCAAAGACTGATGATTAGATTTTAGTAAAGACTGGCAGCTACTATTTGTTTTAGGATATTGCTGCTTTGTTCATATCCTAGTTCAGTGACTTCTGCAACTGTTTTTCAGTGATGTGGCACCGGGTACACTGCTGTAAACAGCCTCTTTGTGCACCTGTTGCAAGTTACTTTGACTCTGTTAACTGTAATGCAATGCTATATAACAGCACCATAAAGTGTTGCCACAGAGTTAATCCACATAACACAAATTAAACAATATAAACTTCACAAGTACCAGATTTTTTGCTGTGCTTTTGCACCACAGTGTACAGTGTCCATGTTATATTGTCCACCCTCTGTAATTTGCTTAGTTAGACACCATCCTATCAGAGGCAGAATTGAATGGGGTTATTTCCTCATTGTACAGGTCCTATTTGTTTGCTGAATGTATTGTTGGTCAACTAAAACAACAAGGTTGAATATCAGCATCTAGAGAGGCATGTCATCCCCATGTTGAACAAGAGTTGGTGTGTTAACATCAGTTTACCGTAACTTACACCTGAATTCATCTGGAACATCCTGATCCTTACCAAAAAATGCTTGGTATATGTGGTATATATAAATTCACCCTCCCCAGCCTTACAGTAACTACTACCCAGGTGAGGAGACAGACTCTACAAAGACAAAGCTGCTGACCCTGACACTATCAAGTTCAAAGCCCGGCACTCTTCCTGGGGCCTTGATGTGCTCTCACAGATCAATGTTCCTTTCTCTGGTTCTAATGATAGCCTGATGGAACTTCCTATAGTTGATCTGAAAGGCTGAATCATTCAAAAAATGTTTTAACCCTTCATAAAAGCTGAATAATCCAGACAGAGGCCACCTGTTTTGGTGTTGGGGGCGGGTGTACACATTAAACTGAAACATATAATTTTGCTAACCTGAGACCACTTAGCATAGTGAACACTAAAGAGTTAATAAAGCATTAGTCCATGATAATATGGTGTCAAAATCTAACTAGACTGGATGACCAATGTTCTAGTCTTTTAAAAAAAGCAAAACAGGTCTTCTTAATATTTCAAGAAATGTAGAATTTGGGGGATGATATCAGTACTTCACATTGACTTTTCAAACTTAAAGTTTTTACGTTGTTTTATCTCCTTCCTCATCTTCTTTTCCTTGTGTCCATCAGGTGGACTGTGCCCTGGCACTGGTGCGTCTGGGGAAGGAGCGAGCGATCCCAGGGCTTGAGCTTTTGTGTGATGACTTGGTCACCATGGAAACACTCGTGTATGAGACATCATGTGAACTGAGTCTGACACTCAAAGATTTGCAGCAGCTCAGTGACATCGACAAGCTGCGCCTGCTCATGAAAAATGTAAGTGGCATAATTTGCACCTTTCACATTTTCACTGGAAGATTTTTTTCTTTCATCGGATAATTTGGAATTATTAGTCAAACTTCAAACATCAAACTAATGGAACAAAAAAATGTCTGAATGTAAAATGCCACCTCAGATTGTACTTAGTAGCATTACATTATTTTTCATAATGTAAGAATCAACTTACTGGCAATCTTTTTAACTAAAGAAAATCTCTACTATACACACTTTGTTCTAAGGCAACCCTTGCTGCTATAAATATCTGCATTTGTTGTCTTGAAACATATGTTGTCACCCCTTTGTGAAAATAATGTACAGAAAAATGCTGACACAGTCATATTAGATGCATACTGTACAAAAATCAATGTCTGACATCCTCTGCCAAAAGAGAACAGAAATAAAGTTTCCCATAGGTCTTTTGTCTTAATACAGAGCAAGCAACAACTGCTGAAAAAGACAATATTCAAATTGTTGGTTTGAGATTTACATCGTGTTATGCGATGAAATTAACTACCAGACGTTTGCTGATGCACCATTTTCTTATTCAATATGGTGTAGGTATGAGAGATCATTTTGTTAATGACACTCTCCATCAGTGTAGCATTAAAGCATTATGGAGATGTGTCATTATGATCATTATATTCTAATAGTTTTGCATCTTAGCATTGAAACACATTCATTAAAAAATATCTCCATAGTTTACATCAAATGCTTTGTGGAGAGTTAAGTTGTTTTAGTCTCTGTTGGCAGAATATCACTTTAACAACACTCCATTATGTTAAATGTACATTTCTCAGCAAGCTGCTTTTTGTAATTCACAGTGTGTGGGGTGTTTGTTGCCAGTAAAAAGAAAGCTTACTTGTCTTTTCTGTGAGATTACATTTAATTTTCAAGTACCATAGTGGGTTTACTTTAATTCTTGAATGTTGCTTAAAAGAACATAATGAATGCAAATTGTACCTTCAATAGTCAGCAAAGCAAACATAAAAAAAATGCACATTACATTCTCACAATAATTTGATAATTTGATTTCCCTGATATTTGACAAACTTTACATGCGGCAGCAGTTGTGGAGAGCTGTGAAAGACAGTTCATAGCAGGTACTACAATTTCAACTCCCCTTGGAGTACATGATATGAGCTGTCCTCCAAATTGTAGCTAATAAGTGCGGGCTTTAGCCTGTGAGGACCACTGCCAGTAAGATCTGCCATACAGGCAGACAGCCAGCTGATGTTGTTGACTGCACTAACACATGCTGTTTGACTGGTACTCCCTTTGGGCACTGTGAGTCTGTGTGAGTGTCTATATCTGTGAATGTTTACCAAACTTGCCTAGATTAAATGTCCCTCTTTGCCTGTGTCTGATGTCTTTCTTTATCAGAGACACAGTATAGCAAAGCAAAATGTGTGTGTGTTTGTGTGTGTGTGTGTGTGTGTGTGGATGCTCTGTTATCTGTATATCCTGAGTCTGAGTCATATTTCGGTGTTTATTTAATAGAAAAGATGTAAACAGAACCCCTATATTCTAGAGAACACAACATTTTCAGCAAACATTAATGCATCAATATTTTTTATATTGTAAATTGAACAAAAACAAATAAAATTAAAGCTGCAAGAAGCGATTGGCTGGACCTTGTCCGACATAACGCACCACAGAGCGGCTTTAATAACAACCAGCCAATCACAGAGCGGCTTTAATAAAAACAAGCCAATCACAGAGTGGCTTTAATAACGACCAGCCAATCACAGAGCGGCTTTAATAACAACCATGATGTTTGAAGATATAACCTTTCAGTTATTTTATCTTTTGAGATTTTTTTTGTTTTTTGTTTTTTTTTTTTTTTTACTTCTTTGCCACCATGATGGTTATAATTATAACAATAAAGTTCATTAATTAACCCTTTACTGGCCGGTTTCTGTGATGTGCCACTCATTTTATACAAGCAAACACCTCAAACATGACATTTTCTTTTGTTAGAGTTAAAATATCCATTAAAATATCACATTTTTCACCGGATGTGGTTTGCGTGCAAATTTTCGTGATGCTACATGCGTGGTAAGGGGGTCAAAATGACTTTTGATTTGTCTGAACGTGAATAATAATAAGTATCCTTACAGATTCAATAATGCACCCTACATAGTCAGTGCTTAGTAACACTCCCTGTGGCAGATATCACAGCTTGCAAGTCTTTCAACTCTTATATTTGGGATTTTCTCCTATTCTTTATAAAAGAAGTCTTACAAAAGGCTTACAGCTCTGCAATATTCTTGGACCATATTGCATGTACAGCTCTTCATGATGAACCCACAGATGTTCAATTATATTTAAGTCAGGGAACTGTTGTGGTCATTCCAAAACCATCAGCCTGTGTCTCTTGAGGTAGTTTATGATGGATTTCAAAGTATGGTTAGGCTCATTATCCTGTTGTAGAAGCCATCCTCTTTTCAGCTTCAGAATATTTATGGGTGGTGGAATGTTTGCTTCCACAATTTGCTGGTATTTGCTGGGATCCATTGTTCCTTTCACTCGTACAATTTTGCTGGTACGCTGGCTGCGACACAATCCCAAAGCATACAGGATTCACCCCTATGTTCAACAGCTGGCAAAGTTCAAGGTTCAAAGTATCCTCATTATCCCCAAGGAGCAATTTGGTTTACATCCTGCAGTCATACATAAACGACAGACATGACAAATATGTAGATCTAAAAGATTGATTAGGTTTTTTTATGCACCTGACCTCATACAAGTTGTGGAGTGAGGCAAGGTGTCGTTTTCGATACTGATTGTAGCCAAAGAGTTGTATGTGAACTTCATTAGTCCACAGCACTTGTTTCCAAAATGCATCAGGCTTTTGTTAATGTTCTGCTGAATATTTCAATTGGATTTTATGACAAGGAATCCTGTAAGGTTTACTTCTCCTGACTCTTCCATTAAGGTCTTGGTTATGCATGCATCACCACTCCTGATCTGCTGAATCTTCCTGCAGGTTTTTGCTGTCAGATGGGGGTTTGGATTTGTCTTTCTGACCAGCGTATGAGCTGTTTTCACCAAGAGTTTTCTTGGTCTTACACATCTCATCTTGACCTCCACAGTTGCCCTTCACTGCCATCTCTTAATTATATTTCACACTGTGGAAACTGCAAGCTGAGAACCCTTTGCTATCTTTTTGTAGCTGAATTGTGGGCATCAATAACTTTCATTTTCAGAGTCTTACACAGCTGCTTGGAGGAACCCATGGGTGCTGAGTGTTCCCACAAAGTTTGAAGAGTCAGGACTCAGGCCTAACAAGCTGATTAAGAACCTGAGACTTCAGAACTCTTTGGGTGCCCTTTTGCACATGCCACAATGTTTTTTTTTAATTATTATTTTTTACTGTTGACATAAAAAGTAAGTAATAGGCTTTGGCGATTGGACTAATATATCGCCAATCGTCGATTGGCTGAGTCCATCGCGGTTGGTTTCATTTTTGGCGATTTTTTTGGATGGTATTCTGGTCATTTTATTTATCGTCATCAACGGTCTGCCTCCACAGAATTAAACACGGTACAGAGTTCATAATTACTGTGTAGAGTGCAATTAAAAGTGTGTGTGTATTAGGACCGATAACGCGATTTCTACGGTGTCTTTCACAGCAATTTATAAATCAAATTTGAGAACTACATTTTAAAAAATGCAGTTTTGGAACCTGATCATGATAATAGCGCAGTGCGTTTATGTTATCCTGATCTCTCTCACCTGTTTGCTCACCTAGGGGCTGTGAGCCAAAGTGTCCTTCTGCAGTCATCAGAAGCTGTTTAAAATTACGTCACACACAGCTGTTTTCGACCCGCCTTCACAGTTTTACTCAAAGATCATGGTGATTTATTTATTTAGTGGCTTTATGTTCAAATTAAAGGTTTTACTCTTCCTAAGAGGCCACCGAGTGTCTTCTTCACTGGCCGCTGAGGTGCTTCATCGCTGGCGGTGCGTGTTTTATATCGCTACAAACTCACTGCTTGACAGATCTGAATACCATTTAAAACATGACATCTGGTATCCAAGGGGCTTTCAAGAGAATTTTGGTAGCAATGGAATGAAGACATTGCTAATTGATTTAGCATAATTTGAAACATTTCTAATTTCTGGGTGGTTGACTGGTTGCAGTGAGGGATTTGGTCACAATTCAGTGGATGTGCTGAAAAAAAAATCAACTCTGTAGGACATATGATTTATTTTGATTTTTAAATTCATCATGTGAAATATCTACAAATTTAGATTCGTTGTAAAAGGCCCCACCCATTTTAATCTGTAATTACCAAATTATATTCATTGACCAAGTCATGACTTTATAGATTGTGTTAACCAAATTTCATATAAACCCATGCAGCTGATAACAAAATATAAACTTTTCTTATATGGGGCGCCCCCTAGTTGTAGATTATCCCAAGTCTGTATAGCAAAGCTTGGACCTCGCATCCGAATACATGCAGCAAGTTAGGTTTGACATTCTTGAGCCAATTTTGATTTACAAACAATTATGTAAAATTGAATTGAAAGATATAGTTCCAAGTGGATTTATGTATTCAAATTTTCTTAATAACTTTAAATCAACAAAGTTTATGGATGATCCTCAAAGAAAAAAAACAGCAAGTGTAATACTTACACAAAACACAACAATTACTGCGCTCACTCATAAACACAACATGGAAGCAAAACAACCTTTGGTTTAACAATAACAGCTCCCGGTATGAGTTTTGACGAAGGAGAAGGAACAAATCCATTTCCACAGGTTGAAAGTGGCCCACAGTTGTGGAAATAACACCTGTCAGTTTAAATACACTTATAAGCTGCCTCCTCATTTCTTGTTTGTAAGTGAATGTCTTTCTACCTCCAGTCCAGCCCAGAGCGCTATGTGAAAGATGCCTTCCAGTGGATGGTGCCATTTCAGCACCGCTGCGAGGGACAGAAAGTCGGTACTGCTAAAGCTCTGCTCAGAGAATACCTGGTCAGCTTGGCACAACGAGACCTCAGTCTGCCCCTCATCATCTTCCAGCATTCCAAACCTGATGTAAGTTAAACACCACCGTACGTGTTTAATGGAGGGTGTCACACTTAGCTACCCATAGACAGAAGGGCAGCAAAATGAAAGTATACACACAATCTTCCTGTTTGGCTGTTTGTGCTCTGTCATGGCTAGTGTTGCAGCCCAGCGCTGTAAATGTAATATTTATGACCCCATAAGGGCACAGCCAAGGACTGGTTTCTTGGCTGTTAGAAAACGTGCACACACACACAAATACTCAAAGAGAAGAAAATACTTAAAGTACAGCCTGCAGGGTCAGGCAGTCTTGTCTTGATACACACATACTGACCTCTCCTCCCCTGTATCTCCCCTCCAGTGCCAGCAGAAGATCATAGGGGACCCAGACCAGCTGATGGATGTCGCTCTGGAGTGCATCTACAGCTGTGAGAGAGATGACCAACTGAGCCTCTGTTATGACATCCTGGAGTGTCTGCCACAGAGGGGCTATGGGTCAGACACACATACTCATGCACATAAACACTTCAAACTGCTCGTTCTTGATATTTCTTAGAAAATTGACACCACTAAGGGCTGCACTTTAACTGCATAATTGCAACAACAAGTACAACGTGCAAAGGACTGGGTGAAACTGAATGGAGATTTGTGATGTGGTGATTATTAAATACTCTCTCAGACAGTCATCACTGCTCTCATAGTTTGGAAACAGTTGTGGCAATCACAGTTAAGTATGAAAACAACAGCTCAGCAAACAGACAGCTTTTCTTCAGGAAATGTCTGCATAGTTCAGAGCGTCACGAAATGAATACACATCACCACGGATCTGCAGCCAAAAACAGATGGCTGCAGATTCCATCAGATTTCACCAAGGTCAGTTACTATTAGATGAAGGCATTGATATGATTATATCAGAACAACGCTGTTTCAGCATACTTGTAATATATCTCA
Organism: Rastrelliger brachysoma; assembly: GCA_024605115.1. NCBI lineage: Eukaryota > Metazoa > Chordata > Actinopteri > Scombriformes > Scombridae > Rastrelliger > Rastrelliger brachysoma. The sequence continues at coordinate 29,858 of JANJYP010024047.1, read as the reverse complement.
CCTTGTAAATTGTCACACAGTTTAGCAATTAATGTTACACAACAGTGTTTACATTCAATGTTTGGTACTCTACTTTTACTAAAAATGAAAGTTTGAGAAGAGGCTGTGATGAGCCCTACTAACCTGATGCCTCCATCATGAAAAAGCTGAATATATTGAGTTATAACTCACCAGTCTGTTAAAATAAAATAAAGGGAACAATAAATAATTTCAGAAGACATTACAGAATCCGAACAATGTAAAACAATAATGTGTAATTAGAGAATTTTTAGTTTCCGTTTGAATCTGGCTAAAGATAAAGTGTCAGTAAATAAATGCATATTTCTGTTCCAACTACCACACAGACAGGCAAAGCACATTTCAGTCAGAGTGCTGCCTGTGCTGGTTGTTGCGCATCCATGAAAATACAACCTTAAGATGCATATAGATCATGTGAACCATGATGCTAAGGTCAAACATAAGAATACATTGGTCTCACAATCCCCACCTTTTTCCTTTCCCTCTTCCTCTCCACTCTTCTCCTAGTACCTATAAATAAACTTCACTACTTTATTTGTAACCTAATTTCTAACCCCAAACACTTAACACTTTTTACTTCTTCTCTTCTCTCTTCCATGATTAACCCTGACTCAAAGGAGCCATCAGTTAGCCTAGCTATAGTCTATACTCTATTTTCTACCTGCTACAATTGCTGTCAACCCCTCTCTCTCTCCTCTGTAGCACATTTTATTTCATATGGCAGGAAGCCCTGTCCTTTAAGTCCCCCATGAGGCTATGTGGGTATGCAGTGCATTTGAAGGAGAGTGAATGATGAGAGAAAAAGCAAGAGTAAGAAAGAGAAAACTGTTGATTAAATGGACCTGTAGAGTGTCAGAGTAGCTTAAATGTATTCAAATGACTCATTCTTAGATGGATTATCCTTTCAGTGTGCACTTTAATTGGAAAATTGAATTACTACTATAAGGAGTGCTTCATATTTGCTCTTGTCAGTTGGCTGCAGTGAGGCAACTACTCTTTTCAACAGTGACATCTTTTGCCTTTTTCAACTTTCAGCTTAGCTATACATTTGTATACCACACTCACAGCAGGGGATAACTGCACATGAAATATCATGGTCTTACTTGGGAGCGGTGGCACTGTCAGCCAAGATTTATTATTTTATGATACAACGTAGTAGCTTGTCACTCTGTGGTTTTGAGTTGTGTTTCCCTCACACCTTCCTTTTCCTTCTTTCATCTGGCAGTTTTTGTTTTCTGGTCGATTCTTACTGTCCATACAATCACAGGTGTAATTTCCTGTGTTATGGTACTATTAATGCAAACTAAATATTTCTACTTGCTGCTGCTTTCAGTCAAAGTGTTGGTTCATATTCCTTCATCTGAGTTGCTTCTAGCAAGGTAGATAGTTTTTCCCTAATTTAGAGAAATATTAGTGGTATTTTTATCCTGAATTTTCTCAGGTTGAATGGAAGTAAACAGAATTTTGGTGTGCTATTTGCAGCAGTAAAAAATAACATTTAACTCTAGTGCAGAAGAAATTGTACTGATAAAAACTGTAGGTATAGTGATGTATGTGGTTCTCGAATAAACCTAACTACGATACAGTAACAGTAGCCTGGCCTTAGCCATCCGTACGCTTCCGCTCAGTTATCATTTCCCTAAGCGTAACATCGATTTCTCCGGTAGGTCGTCTACCGGGCCAGTCAGCAAACGCATGTTAACGATGACGCTGTAAGAGCCATATGGTAGCTTTACGACCAACTCGGCGCATTACATACGTCGCGACTAAACGTTAGCAATTGGGTAAAATCAGACCCAATCGTTTCAAATTTCAACAGAGTTCACTCCTCCCACCTGAAATCACTTTTCAATTATGCAGGTCCAGACCCTCTGTACAAAATTAGTACGAGGGTATGGTAAGACCTGGCTACAGCAACAGGGTAAAACTTGGCTGTATGTAATACTGCAAATCAGTACAGTACAGTACTGCATTTCTTACTAGGCATTTCACTTGATCCAGAAAAGCTTTATTTCTGTACTGTATGGATTAGTAGTGCTGCAAAGCTCCACTATATATGAACTGCCTTCAACTTCACATTTCTCCCAGGAGTCAATTCTTTGACTTACTAAGCTCCAAAATTGCCATCCCAGCTCAGAATATTACAGATTTGTGAGCTGGGAGAGAAAACATGACTTAGTAATTTCAACCTTATTGCGTGTGCACGTGCGTGCATGTGAGAGAGAAGAGAGACAGCTTAATTAGGTCTAAAGCTGCTCAGAAGAATGTTACCACCCTAAGAGTGGGACATGCAGAAATAGTCTGAAGACTAGATGGTAAGAGGGAGAGAAAAAAAAGAGGGAGAAAAAAGAAGAGTTGGAGGTGAAGTGAGCCACAATCAGAGCAGAAGAAGAGAAGGATGCAGAAAAATGGATTGAGAGGTCAACTCTCTGTGTGTGTGAAGAGAGAACTTGTGTGTTCACAGAAACAGACAAACACACACTCGCTGACTGAGACACACACAGAAGGTTGTTCCATCAGGGTCAGTACACTACTGGGGGACAGGCCAGCCTGACCCAGAATCCTTTGCCTCAAGACAAAGCATCATGGGGTTTTATTTTTAGTGGGGAATCAGTACAACCTCACAGTGGTAGGCCATGCACACCCACACATAGAGTACACTGTGAACACTGTGCAAGTACCAACACACATACATTTAAGGCTGGTATATTATACACACACTTTATCACTGTATGCACACAGTACTTTATGTTCTACTTTATTTATTCCAAGTACCTTTGAGGACATGAACATAAATTAACCTTTTGTTTATGTGTATGTGTTTTATTTTATCCTACAGGCCAGAGACAGACATCACCGCATCACTCCATGATCAGGTGGACAAACTAGAAAAGCATCTCAGGTACAGTAACACATTCACACCAACTTTGAACTGTCATTCCCTAAAATATCTTTTGGTTTTGGACTTCTTATTAAAACAAGGATTTTAAGCAATAATGTTTCTTTTTTCACAATGCTGTTCATATAATAATCAAGGAGTGGCCAACTCTCCAAAGTGCTGAAGAAAGCAAGCTTTTAATTTGCTGTTTTGCTCTGGAAATGTTCACTTTGTAACAACGCTTATTATTTCCCTCCCTCATAATGAGCCTGATAGAAAAGACTAAGAAGGAAAGGAGGTGTGCTGTCAGCACACACACGTACACACACACGCGCGCACACACACACCACACATAATATCAAAGGACCGCTGTGTGTCCCATGATATTTAAACAGCCTTGGGCATTTTCTCTGTTACAGGTTAAAATCACCTACAAGTCTCTGTCTCTCTCATACCTCCTCCCCTCCCCTCAGGGTGAACTTCCAAATACAGAGAAATGATGAGGTGGAAGAAAGGGAGGATAAGGATGAAGGCAGGGCAGAGGGTGGGAGCCTGAAGGGAATGGGAATGTAGATGATGATGATTGTGATGATGAGGGGAAAACGGCAACAGGAAAGCCTGTTTTAGAGTGTTAGCCTTTACAGACAAATATCCACACATATTTACATGTAGACACACACAACCATGCGAGAAACACATGTGCACACACACTCACTGAGATGAATCAGGCAGTAAATGCAAAGTGTCTGCTCTCACAGCGCCTCCAGAATGAAAGCTGTTTTCAGCTGCTGCCACTACCGCTCGCTGGCACATTAATATGTGCACAGGGAACATGCAGGCACTCCCCCTCACACACATTAACACTCAAGCAAACACACACACACAGTTGTAAATATGAGGCCTTGTTGTCTGTCTATGTCTTTTGCTCACATACACGCATACACTCACAGGCACCTGTTTACTATGGTAATGAGTTGCAGCAGAGAGTGAACATCTGTAGCAGCACGACCCTGTTGAGACTGGGGGTGCCATGCTAATCCCACACCAACACGCACACACACAATATCACACACTTTCTCGCCCTTTGTCAAATAAGACTGCCAGCATTCACATCCTAGACACACAAACACACACACTTATAAAGAGGCGCTGTCTTGTTGGCATGCCGTTTATCATGTTACTCTTCAGTCTTGCTCTACACTTTCTCCATCTGCACTGTGGTTTGCAAATTACGTTCAGCTGCCAAAATAATGAACAGCTCAGAGCACACACATCTTCTCCTTTTTACTCTGCTCTACCTTGGATTTTTCAGGTTTTATTTTCCCCTGTTTTTTCACCATTGGCATTTCTTACTGTGATACCTATCTGCCAGTCATACTGTCTCCTCAATTTACTGAAAGAATATGTTAATTAAAGTGACTACAAACTGCATGTTTGGGTTTGTTGTGCAATTTTCTGACTTTTTTAATGTGGTTTTTGTGTGAGTGGGTAACTATGACGCTTATGATTACATATGCATTTGTTCTTATACTTTTTAGCGTGGTGGAGGTTCTGGAAAAACACGGTCTGCAGAAGCCCATCTCATATGTGAAGAACAGTCAGAACAGTGAAGAAGAAGCCCACCAGCTGATGGTCAAACTGTGCCGCCACACTGGACGCAAGTATGGGTTTAAAAAGACAACACATAAAAAAATTCCCATGAAGTGGGAGCACAGTGTATTTACACATATTTGTGTGTGTCCAGAAACCCTCCAGTGAGTGAGACTGTGTGGAGAGGACTGTCACAGGATCTGCTAGACATGCAGCAAAATGTCTATACTTGTTTAAAACCAGAGATATGCCAACAGGTAATGCACCCCAGAAAAAAACCCAGTATATATATAATCATATTCTGTACCCAACTGCTATGCATATTTCTCACCATGAATAGTCCATAATTCACACATTGAACTCCATGTTTCCATGTCTTGAACCACAGATCAGATCAGTCCCTACTATGTAACTTCTCAAATTATGCTTATGCTTTTGTTCACTTAAAACATTATCTCTTTTTTCCTCTTCCCTCCCTGACTGCTGCAGGTCTTTGTAGAGTCTTTGCTGTGCTCCAGTAGTGTGGAGAACGTGCGCCTGGCAGGGCAACTCATGCACTGCTCTGTGGTATTTTAATTATAACTCACAACTGTGTTTGACATAATGCATTTATGCTGCCCATTGGTGTCTCCAAATATTTAATACACCCATAATTAATGCCACAGTCTCATTGATCTCTTGATTTTTAAATGGTTACTTCCAGGTCAGCCAGGATGTTCCTGTCAGCTTGTCTTTCCGTGGTAAAGGTTACGCTCTGAAGGTGGCCTACAACAACAGCGTGGAGTTAGCATTGGCTGCTGCCAGGGAATACTTCAACTCCTCCACAACGTTGACAGACCCCTGCATGGGCCTGGCCAGGTGAGGAAGATAATGAGGAATGTTTGCATGCTGAAGAGAACCAATTTGAAATTTTGAACTTCAGAGTGAGTTTCAATCTTTCCAGAAAGGTCTCGCCACTTCTCACTTGTTTTAGGGGCTCCTTCAGATTTAGAGCCGAACATTACATTTAATTGGAATATTTAATGGTCAGGGTTAAAGGTAGATATGCTGTACTGAGGTAAAGGTAATTCATTACCATGTAATAGTGTTTGTATACTGTCTGAGATGTCAACCTGGGTTGTTGTGATATATGAGAAACACCATTTATTTGTGTGTGGGTGGTTATATGTTTTAGTGCTCTCAGGTTTGACTAGGAAAAACAATTGCATTTCATCTCCAGTAGTACATTACAAGAAGTTTATACAAAATGTTAAGTATTATATGAGTGTAGCATGTCTGTTGTTCATTTCACATTACACAAGGGTCCAGAGGATGTCTAACCTTACCGTCTGTTCCTAGTGGGGAAGTGGGACAGTAATTAGGTCGTCATTCATTTATAGTAACTAACACAGAGGCCCCCCCTCCATGCACTTGGACAACATCATCCATTGTAACCCTACCACAGTGTGTGGATCTGAGATATGAGACAGAAAGTAGTTTCTGAACATGTGACCGTTGCTCTAAAATAAATAATCTGTACAGACAGGCTGCCCAAAATAGCTGCTCCACAGACATACATTTTATCTTGTGTACTAAATATCAAAGACATACATGCTCGGACATATACACAAACTGCACCGGCTTCTCAAACAGATGTGGTCAGTGGCACCAGGCACAAGTTTACACATGGACAAAGAGACTTTGTTTAAAAAAAAATCATGGGAACCCCTTCCAACTACTTATATGATCCAACAGCATTATTTAGAAGAGAGGCGCTTTTACATGGTCACAAAAAATTGATACAAAGAATAAATATCAAGTAAGGTAGTGACAACCCCTTAAAAATCAATTATAAATATTGGAATTCACATATTTTTATTTAAAACTGTAGTAATCAATTTAATAAAAATAAAAAATAAAACCACTTGATGCAATTTTAGGGTTTTAAATATTCAGAAATGTAGACATGATTGTTCCAGTAATGAAATGTAGAGTTATTTATAGTATTGTACATACAAACATATTTACATTTATTTCTGTAGGGTTATTTTTAAAACATTTGCTTTCAGTTGGTTCCGGTAAGTTTGGCCCAGTTTTCTCAAACTTAATAAAATATATTTTTGCTTTTCATCTTTTTAACTTGACTTTTTAAACTTCAGGCTAGTTACAGTTATAGCTTTCACCTTCCTGGTACTCTGCTAAAAGAAGAAATAAAGAAAGAGAAAGAAAAGACACTACAGTGCGCAATCTGGTCAAGAAGTGGCAAGTCTGAGCTATATTGTTCCATTGACTGTTACATAAATGCTTATTTGTGCCTATGTGTGAGTTTAACAGGAAGTAGTTATCTGCAATTTACGGAGTACATTCTGCGAATCACACAGTGACTCTTAAAACTGAAATAGAAATTTTTCCATCTCGTCTTTTCTCCATACACTAACAGATACTGCAGATACTTCACAGCTTGAGTACATAATCAACATGCCCTCCTTCTGTCTCTCATTCGGCCCTCCACAGTTTTTTCTCTGCTCTCATTTGCCAGGACAAACCTCTTGTTCCGGGCACAACACAAGCCATGCTTGAAGAGTGGGAAGCTGTGTGCAGAGTGTTTTGCAGAGTGTGTCCTCTAGTCTGCTAACAATATCAAGTCAGTCAGTTTTTAAAGATGTGTGCTTTGGATCACTTTCATTATGCCACTAGAGATTTTGAGACTCCCCCCACCCCCTTCTTCTCTGTTGGTTGTCTTTGCTTGGACACTTTTAGGATTAAATAATGCTGTGGGTCAGTGTGTGATTCTTCATTAAATGCACATTCCAAGGACAAGTTTCATCTCTCCTCAAGCGACGCTGACGTCAGATCTCCTCTCTGAGCTGTTGTTTCATCTGGGATTTGTGCTATTTGTAAATTAATCATTTTGTGTTTTTTCTTCTGCTCTCTCAATCACTGCTGTATTTTGTTTTTCTGCGTAATTGTGATGGGGGAAAAAAAAACAAAAACAGGCAAACGAAGGGAGTACACATGCATTTTAAGCAGGCACACACATATTCAGTGCAGTTTTGCATATGCTAAGTGATGTGCTACATAATCCTATTAAGGGTAATGAGTGTGGATTGTTTTGCGCGAGAAAACTCCCCTGTTGTAGATCCGTCAAATTAGTCTAGACTTTGTAAATAAATCCATTTGAGTGGTCTCACCATATTTTTGATCAAAATGGTGAAACTTCACAGACTTAAAAAGACTTAAAAAAAACAAAAAACAAACACTTTTTGATGACCGTAAAAAACTGGCTCTAACTTTGCATGCATACATAAACTTGTTTAAGCCCTCCCACTCAGTTTGTCATGCAATCAAATGAGTTGCCTCTGCTTTACAATCAGTTGCTGGAGTGCATTAAGTGTAAGTGACCGTTAATGTTTTTTCATACTTTTAAAAGTCTCCACAACTCATTAGTTGTTGCTGTACCATCCCCTGGCCTTAAGACTAAATACACAATACTTTAACTCAATAAAACACAGTGAGCACCTCAGAAGAGCAGGATACAGTAGTTTCCATCTTTTCACATCCAGATAGAATCACTGTAGCCTTATTATATTATATTCCAGTAATAATAACAAAACTCTGAGACTGCCTGAAGATGAATTGCAATGATGTATCACTTTCAAACCTTTTAACTCACAACAATCTCAGATAGAGTGCTCATAGGTAAACATATCTTAAATCCACTCACACATCGCATCAAAAATCCAGCTTTAACCTATACAGTTATCACTTAAACACATTAAAATAGTTCTGCAATTTTTTCAGGATAGCAAGCAAAGCTAAACACAACATAAAATGACAAACATGGCCTCATCAGCCAAGTGTTAAACAAAATAAACAGTTTTGTGTCTTGTGGCAGACTCACATTTACCATGTTTGCACACTTAATGTTCTGTTGTGCAGAATTACACCACCAAACTAGACAAATACAATGTTGCTTAAAGAAAACACATTTAAAATGAATAAATGTTAAAAAAAAATCCACCTGAACGAACACATTTACAACTGGGTCTGTGATGTTTACACCAAATTTGTTCAAACAATAATTAATGTGTGACAACAATTTTGTAATTTTTGATCCCACCTTAACTTAAACTTCCCTTTTCTCGTCATATTAATTTTATATCTTTAGAACATCAGCTAACATGTAGATAAAATTCTCTTCTGGACCCCACAAGGTTAACTTGGGGACAGATTAATATACCTAATTAGAGATCACATGTTCCTGCTTTAACTGGTTGTTTTCTGCATCAGGGCATGTCTCCAGCTGATCACAGACCGTCCTCCAACCATCCAGGAGGAACTGGACCTCATCAGTGCCCTCAGCCAGCTGGAAGACTTCAGTGTCAGCATTCTGCCATTGCAAGGTACAATTTTGTGTGTGTGTGTGTGTGTGTGCGTGTGCGCATAGTGGAAAAAGAAATGCTCAATTAAACACAAAGTGGTCATATTCCTGAATTTGGCATGTAAGAGTCATCCATTCAAGTTTTCTTAATTTAAACTCAGACTAAGCTCATATAAAGGTTGAAAGGACGCCTCCCTCACCCATGCACCATCCTACCTGTCTCCCTCTCTGCCATCAGTTCCACCATCCCTCCATATGTCACTTCTTCTTACCCCTATATCTCAATATATGGTTATTTATGGATCAACTGTTGAGCAAACAACATCTGCCTGTTGGCCTAATTAGGATTGAAATGTTTGGTCTCTACATGTGTGCCATGTATCTTTCTTTCACTCTCTCTCCATTCCACATAGACACATATACACCTCTGCCTCATCTGTAAACTTGACTGATCAGTATTCACCTCCATACCCTTTCTTTCACTCTTTTATGGCTTCACATCAGCACCCTACCCCAGCTTTTTTCCAAGCACAGTTCTCTGTTAAAGGGAAACAGTGGAGCCAGAATGAACCAGCTCAGCCCCTCATTGCCTCACCTCTGAACCGAAGTGTTGTTAGCCCCTGAGCCCCACAACCCCCAGCCCCCCTCCTTTGCCCTCATCAAACTGAGCTGTCTGTTTAAAGCTCTGTGGCAGAGAGCACAATGAAGTGCCATCTCTCTCCCTCTTTCACTCTCTTTCTTTATGTCCTCCCTTTCTTTGCATCACTTATCCCCTGCTTTTTCTTTTTTTTCCCACTCCTTCTTTTCCCCTACTCTAAATCATCTTTCCCCTCACGCTCAACTATTTTTTCTCTGTCCACTTATTCTCACCCACTAGACAAAGTAAGAGCACAAGAGAGTTTAAAAAGGAGTGAAGGAAGGAAAGGACGAGGCGAAAAAGTGGTTTAGGACAGAGGGCAAAAACTTACAAAGATAGAGGTGAAAGAAGGGAGTTGTATAGGTTTTGTATCAATGATTACTGTCTAATACCTATTTCATAGCTCAGAGCCAGACTGGCCCTGAGCAGGGTCTATATTGCTTGTGATGCCCTCATACTGTTTATTTCTCCCAACTCAAGGACATGCGGACACACACCAGATGCACACAAAAAAATGCACATTATTTGTCATTTTCACACAAAAAAGCCATATCCCTTCACATGCTCACAAACACACATAAGTATAAAGTGAAAAGATTTGAGCATAAGTAATCCGTCTCCTGCAGCCCTCCTACAGTGCCTTAGGTGATGCGTCACACACAACACACTCCCCAGAATTCCCTTTAGGCCTCGCCTAAAGTGATGCCAAGCCATAAAGATCCTCAGCTGGGTGCAAAAAAGGCACAAAAGGCCTGCAGAGGCAGGTTTACAGTGCAGATTTAGAAATAAATATGGAAATAGATTTCTGGAGTTTTTGAGCTCACAATTCTAAAAAAGAAACCTGTCAGGAGATTTCTTACTCTGAATGTGGAAGAACTGATATGCTGCAAGCTATTATATGTAAAATGGAAATGCATATAACTGGTTTCAAACAATTTGAAATAGCTAGGTATTATGTCTTGAAATGGTATACAAATGGAGTCATGTGCCAGAATAGATAGCTCCCACACCCAGACTGACCAGAATGATGAAGGTACAGTCATAAAACAAATTGTGCCAATTGTNACCAGAATGATGAAGGTACAGTCATAAAACAAATTGTGCCAAAATGATTGCAAGTAGCAAACGCTAAACTATTAACTGGCTAGTTCAGTTCCAAGAGATTTTTTCCTGCATTATGTTGGATTCATACTGCAGAGTGTGTTTATGTGGTCTGTGTCAGTTTGTGTTTTGATGTTTTAATGAACCATGTTTGAATGGCTGTTCTCTACTTTTGCAGTGAATAAAGTTGTCTATTCTGTCTCGGTTGACGTAATGTATTGATTAGTGATGACTGAATGATGTGAAAAAGGAAATTATAACACGTGAATATTTTACAGAATAAATATGAACAATTAATTTAAATACATTTGTAGGCACCAGTTTTCATTTCTTTTTCTATTGATCAATGTAAAAGGTTACAAAATACAACTTTTAATACTCTTTGTAGGTACTATATCTTAATTTTAGTGTTATTTTGTATGAAATACATAAAATACAAGTTATCTTTAAAAGTTTATGTTTTTATTTTTTATTATAACTTAGTTATCAATACAATTTTGCTTGCTTTATATTTAACATAATTAATTAGTGCATATTTCCAAATCTATTAATGAGTTAATTTGAAGGACCTCTTAACCTGTTATGTGATTGTAGTAAAAGAAAATCCACAGCAATAGTTGTCTGCACACTGAATATTACAAATATTGCAGTCCACACAGAAATAAACATAGTGTCTGCTTCTATTAAGGCAGCAGCTGCAACCATCATTTTACATCATTGCTACCATTCTATCATCAACTAAGCTGCCCAGATTGAATAATTAACAAAACATGTCTGACACCCTCCTCTTCTGCCCCCCAGTGCGTCTGCGGTCAGACCGTCTGTCTCTGATAAAAGAGTGTATCGTCCACTGCTCCACTGCCTACAAGCAGTCCACCACTCTGCTGAATCTGGCCTCACTTCTCAGAGTTGCAGGTATGACAGCTGACACTACTCATCACATCACTCTTGTTTTCCTTTTTTGAGTTTCATTATGTTAAAAATGTATCTGAGGCTGACATTCAATATACCAGACGTTTCTCCGGTGGCGGTTTCATGACAAAGCTCATGAGATTAAGTGAGAGGGACCGCCCACACCAGGCATGAAGACATAACCCAGCTCGCGTGGGTACTTTCAGCGAGTGCAGTGACAGTTCTCACACTAGAGGGAAATTCATCTTCATGAGCGGCTTTGCAGCTTGCAAGCAAAAATCCATACTTAGGCACACACACATACACATACCCCAGAGGAGTGAGCAAATTTCATTCCCCAGACACATCGCTCGGGTGCATTTTAAACCTTTTTTCTGTGCTCAGGTTTCATGTAGTTTTGACAGTCAGGAACGGGTTCAGCACTAGGGCATTAAGTCAACTATGAGCACCATTTGCAGAAGATTAATGGATAGATGTTATTTCTGAATGGTACCCTATTCACAATGTATGCTAATTTACTAAATACTAAATCTAATTTTTACCTTTTTGTCCCCATTTTACCCAAAATATCAGTTACTACTCCTCCTGGATATTGACATTTAATAGAAGATGTTGTGATTTTGACGCTGGTACTATTTCAATGAAAATAATTTTGCAGTTCTCATGTCTGTTGAATTGTTATGGTCTTTTGAAGCTCTGTTTATTGTCTCATGTATCTTTAATATCTAACTGATACAAGTATTGATCCTCCAGCTTCTTTTAAAGCTGACAGATGCTGGTAAAGGGCATGATTTGTTGAATGTGTTGACAATTTGTAATTTTTAGACATTATATGGGGAGATTATTGACTATTAACAATTTGTCAAGAATGACATTGTCTGGGAGAACAGGTGATGCATGCAGCATAGTCCACAAGTAGGAAACCTGGCAAGGATTTGGCTTTATACAGAATGTAGAGGGAAAAGGTGAAATGAAGCATTATTTCAGGTTATTTCTCAGTGCACTTAAGAATGACTCAGCTTTTTAAGCAACATCCTACACACTCACAAACTTAACCAGTGTAGAAAAAGATTTCAGTCCACAGACTTAGGTTTGGGCCATCTCTCCATCCTTTCCTCTTTTTCTTGTAGAGAGTACAAACTCTTGACCCAGAGAAATGTTTACATCTATTCCAAGAGGTATCTTCCTATTTCTTTTTTTTTTTTTTTAATTTTTGTGTGAACTTTCCTTTCTCCCATTTAGCATCACTGCAATAGCAAGCACTGAACATAACCATAAATGCAGAAACTGACACATGAAAAGTGGAAAATAACTGATAACTGAGTCAGTTGCTAATTTATTTTAAATTTCTGCTTAAAATTATTTTAGTGAAACTATATATATTGCTGTCTTATACTGTAGTAAATGGGATATTTCCAGCCCCCAACACTGTCTTAACGAACTTGTTGGAAGGAAAGATTTCATCATCCTCTTCTTGTCCTTTTTCAATATGATATGAACAATGTGCAGATACTCTTCTGTCTCTAAAGGAAACCTGCTAACTGGCCTTGTGGCATGTCTGTGTCTGCACTGCTTGCATTCAGTCAGCAGGCAGCTCTCACTGTGTGGTTTTGGGGGAAGAGACAGAGGGAGATGAGAAGAGGAATAAACACATTTTTAAATAAATAAATGCAGGGGGAGGCTTTTGAAGGGCGCATAGCTCCAGGGCTTGGTTCTGAATATTTAATGCATGTATCACCAGCACACCCGTTACAAAACCCTAAGGCTTTGGTTCCTGCCTCAGCCTACGTAAAACATTCAGTCTATGGATTAGATTTGAGGAAAAAAATTGTTTCTGTGTGAATGAATCAATGATTATCATACACCAAATGATGATTTAATTGTGCTGACTTGGAAATGATCTGGATGATAATGTTGTCATCCAGTGAAGAGCCTCAGGAGTTCACGTTGTACTCTAAGCTTATTAACTGGAGTGTTTTTTTCATTTGTTGTTTGTCTGACATTCCTCACCTTTGATTCGTCCATCAAGGACAGGTAAAGTCTACAATTGGATTTCCAAGATGTGTGATTTGGATCCTGTTGAAATAAGGCCAGAGAATGTTTTGATAAAAGCATCTGGTCTAAAAGAACACAGGTTGAACAAAGGTGCGCCGACACACACATAGCACACAAAAAGCTCCACTATATTGAGGTCTTGACAGCTTTTGAAGACACCCTTTCACCAGTCACCCTGAAAATATTTGACCAACACCTCTTTCCCCCTCGCAGTAAGCATCGCATTTCTATCCGTCACTCAGTCTGTGCGCACACACACAAATTCAGTGCCATCACATCTCAGCCCAGCTCTTTGATCTTCAGTGTACGAGTTTGTTCAGAAGTCCTGTTTCTGCCCATGCCTCTTTTGATCGCCCTGTCTTCTCCTTTTTGTTTATTGAGCTTCGACAAAGATCAAAGGTTGTCCTGAGCCGCCACATGAATGTTAACACCATAACCATTCCCACCAAGATATCAAACTGAGTTTATTCCTGTTTAGTGAGACAGCAAGATGTATATTTTGTTTTAATATTTAATTTTCCCTCTTTGAGATAGACACTGCTATAACTTCACTGATGGTCGACACTGATTAATATTTAGTCTAGGGGGGAGCGGTGGAGGCTAGGTCTGGTGGTGCTGCTAATTTATTTAGACGTTTCAACTTTGTGTATGTGCATGTGTACGCGTGCATGTGTTGTCAGATAGAGATTTGATGAGAGATTTATTAAGCCCGATGTTGTATGTGATATGCAGGATTATGAGATATAGTGTTTAGTGTGTTCGCTTCGTTGACATTTCTCAAGATTAGACTTTTTAAAAAAAAAAAAAGACTTAGCATTTTCATGTAAGTATGTTGCATCCAGGGATGGGCTAGGGTTGAAATTCTGCCTAGGAGCTTGGATTGAAGAGGCCGTGGTGGAGCCAACGGGGGTGGGTAATGTCCCACTCTGAGTTACCTGCGACTGCAGCTTCGAGGGTGGGCTGCTGTGGCCAACCACAGCTCCATTTAATGAGATAAAAAAAAACCAAAAAAAAAAACATCAATCACTGGCCAGTTTGGCCTGGAGCAGAGTGGCAGTAGACAGACCGGCCGTTCGGAAATTATCCCAAACCTCCCTATGGTCAGCCTGCCTGCATCTCTCTGCTGTTGGAGTCTGTTTAAATGAATATATGTTTGTGTTTGTGTGTGTGTGTATGTGTGTGTGTGTCTAGGAGATGACGAGACCACTCGAAAAGGCCAAGTGCTGACCCTGCTGGCAGAGCAAGCTCTACAGTGTCTCGACTTCAAGGCCTGCTATATCCACTGCCAAGACCTCATGGCTGCAGGTATGTAGTTGACAATGGAGAACTGAGAACTGCTGTAGTTGGCAAAGGTGCAATAAAATCTGAAAAAAACCTGACCACATGAGCACAGTGGTTCCATGTGTCACACCTTAAACCACCAGCTGGGGCCTTCTTTGTGGAATTTGAATGAACAGACCAAAAACATGCAGATGGTGACCATAGGTGTGAATGGTTATTTGTATCTAAAGTTCAAATTTACTGGTGATTTGTCCAGGACGTACCGTGCCTCTTGCCCAATGTCAGTTGAGATTGGCTCCATCTCCTCTGCAACCTTTTAGAGGATAAGTGCTGAAGAAAATAAATATATAATAAATAATTAATTAAGTCTCATTAAATATACTAAACTGTCAATTTGGAGCACTGTGTACTCTGAAATTCGGAATAATTAAATTAATATCTACACCCAAAATTACCATATTGATAATTAGCAAATGTTGAAATGTTTTGGAGTCCTGAATGACAGAGGTTCGCAACATTCATTCTTGTGTAACATTAAATAGACAGGCATGTATGTTCAAAAGCATCTCTATAAAAGATAATAATGTAAAACTGTGTAAATTAAATTAATATACTTTATGTAAAACAAGACACTGTGTGTGTGTGTGCGAGTGCGCACTTGTGATGAGATGAAGCAAAAAGAAAACGGTGACCTTGAACCCAAAATGGTGGAGATGAGACAGTGCCTGTGTGTCTTTTTTGTTGTTTTGCTTCAGCATGTTTCTCATACACAGTATGGACACATATGAAGCAAAGGGAGTATATGAAACAATAGCTTTAATTGTTTCCTATTCAAAGTACATGTATGTATTTTGTGTAGGATAACAATGCCAGGTTAGGAAAGACATTAATTTGCATGCAAGACATAATATTTAATTGATGTTTCCAGTTCTCTGAGTACATCTGTAAAGCATAATTAACATCTACACAGCAGCGCAACTACTAAAAAACATAATTATGACAAAACATCACAAGAACAAACCTTAATATTAACCAAATCACTACATGTACAATGAGAAGCAGTCCTGTGCTTAGCTGTGTACTCCATGATAGGAGTTCCTTGATGAGCTTTGTTCGCTGATGATTGTCACTGATGTCACTTGCAGAGGAGCCAATAGAAAAATTGTGGAAAGTTGATAGTTGTCATAATAACTGAGAGTAAAAAGGAAAACACATAGGTTGTTAAATATAAGAGTCATGAAAAAAAATATTTGCAGAATGATAAATATACCTCACTGAATCAGCAGAAGACACCACAAATTTGACCATAAGTTTGCCTAGATTATCATGGCTTGTGCTCTTTGGTGTTCTCTAGATTGGTACCAATTATAATTTTTTTGGGTGGGTTTCAAACATTTTGTAGGGGACTTTTCACATCCTGTCTTCATGCAATAATAAGGAGAGTTATACACCGGTATGTAAATATAGTCCGCTATTTCCCTCAAGGTATTGAAAGTGGTACTAGATAATGATATTTTGTCTGTCCCCATCTGCCATTACACCACTAAAAAATTAAACTGGAGAGGATTTCATCGAATCTTCCCACAGTGCTGAGTAATGGAAGACAGTGTGGATGTGCAAAAGATGTCTGGTAGAAAAAGAAGGTGTAATCAGATAAGCACCAGTGTTCTCTGTCGGCGAATGCAGTGGGAATAATTGAATCTGTTTGTAAGAATGAAGTCTGGATGGTGTGTTGGTTTTTGACTGATAAAGCTGGAACAAATATAACACAGTTATTACAGTATGTCTGACTGATATTTGATTCAAGGGGAAACATATTTTAGATTTGAATACATATTAATATCCTGAGGGTTTAGAAGGTTACGCTTTATTGTATAGTCATATTTAAGTGTTATATAAGCAGTTTTGTTCTACATATTCTCTGTATGCTCTATTGTATGTCTGTTGCAGCATGTGTTTAAAGGCCTTCATTTTCTATCTGATGACTTCATTTTCACATTATTCAACTTGCCTTCTATACATATTTGCTTTCATTTGTTTGTCCTGCAGGTTACAGCCCAGCATGGGATGTGTGCAGTCTGCTTGGCCAGTGTGAGGGCTACGGAGACCTGGATGCCCGGCAGGAGCTGTTAGCCTTCTCCCTCACCCACTGTCCTCCTGACAACATCCACGGCCTCCTAGCTGCCTCCAGTGACCTGCAAACTCAGGTAACACTTTTCTTTCCATTATAGCTCAAAATCACTATAACACTTTATACACCAGTACTGATTCTTAATAATAAAATATGTAAACAAAAATCCATAACATGTAAATGGGGAGACCCTTTCAATACTGACAATGTAAATACCATAAAATAACACAGTTTGTAAAATTGTATGGATTATGAGCTCCAAGCCTAGCATTAGTGTGTCATCAGACATCCAGTCCCACTGTGGTAAACCAATCCTGTCCTATCTGAAAACACTTAGTTTTAGGGCTTATATAGAGAGCTCTACTCTATATAATCTTTTATCTTGGTGTCCAATTTGCTTCAAAAAATCCTACGTAATGTTTCTGGAACCAGATGAGGGGAAAGCAGTTAGTGCAGTTTCATGAAGAGCCAACAGAAGAAAAAGTTTGACAAAAACAAGCAGAAATTTTATGATTATTTTTTCACAAAGAACAACCTTTCACACAAGTGAAAAAAGACATTGACATACCAATATCAGATATTCTATAAAAAACCCTCCTTTGCCTGTATACTTTACAATTATACCAGCATAATGGATGCAGATAGCTCAAGGAGACTCAAGCTAAATCTGAAAAGTTGTAAAATGATTACCACAATAGGAAAGCATTGTGCCAAAGATTTCTTTTCTTTTTTTGTTTTAGGGTTTCTTTTTTTTTTTCTTTTTTTTTCAGTATTTTATCATGAGCAATTTCAGGGGTACAACAGAATTTACTTTACTGGGGCTTCTTGTATTTACCTTACAGTCATCTTCATCATATTGCTTGGCTGAAACAACAAGTCATCTAATAAAATGCTGATTCTCACCCTTTGTTTTCCACCTTCTTCTTCCTCCAGGTGCTGTACCAGGCGGTTAACTATCAAATGGAGCCTGTTATTACAGAGAGTGGACCAGAGGACGACACGACAGAGTCTCTAAAGGTTTGTTTGTGTTAGCCTCTACATGCAAATCTGTGCATTTTTTCTGTGCTTTGTCTTATATCTGCTCTTTGTCTGAGTTGTGGTTGTCTCTTCTACTACTCATGTGTGGGTGTGTCTCTGCCCTTAAGTTGGGTTTCTGTGTTTTCCTATTGCTCCATATTTGATGAGGTGTAAATCTAGTGTTAAGGTTGCACAGCTCTCTTGCTTTATTTATGCCTCCCTTCTCCTCCCCTTCAGCACCGATGATGCCATTTACGATGCCATGAGTGGATGTTAATGTTTCATGACTTCCATTGCATCCCCTTTTTTGTGTGGATGGGTGCTCATTTGAAGCTGTCTGTTGTCATTTTATTGTTGTATTGATGTCCCTACACTCCACTCCTAAGCCCTTATGATGTGTGTGTGTTTTCTCTCTTGAGGTGTTCTTGCATCTATATATTTGTATGTGTGTGTGTTTTGTCGCTTTTTTAAAAACTAAAATCTTGAGTCTATATGTGTGTGGGTCCCTTTCATTCCCTGACCCACAATCCCCTGCCAAATAAAGTATTGATGAAAGGCACTAAACGATTTGGCCGCAGCCCACTGGCCTTCTAAATGTGATTTTAAAATCCTTTCTCATTGTGCAGTAACTAACACACCATGAAGGTCATGGGTTGCTTTCAAAAAATATAACATAACACAATTTGCAGTACAATATACCATTCTGTTGTTTCAATTTCTGTTCATTTAAGAACAGAGGAATCTTTCTATTGTAAAAAAAAGAAAATACCGTAATCTGTCCTTTAATTCTCACAATTTTTAGACTGCCTTATCAGTTTGTACAAATATAAATGATCTATTTGATATCAATCCTGCTTTACTGTTTTGTCATAAAAATCGTAATAATGAAAGTATTTGGTTCAACAGGGAAATTTTAGAGACTAAAGGTAAAGAAAAATCAAAAATGAATCTACCCCTCTTTTAGCCAGAGGGGTCTATATTTACATACACAAAATATTCAGTTTTGTTCCGTATTTAAAAAATGCAATATTCCTACCAAGCTGCTAACACGCCCAATGAAAATTAATATTCTACTAATATTCCCGTTTGCATGCAGGTTTTCAGGGTTTCTCTGCTCCAGTTGGAACAGGAATCACAAGATCTCTGTAGGCACTGAAGTGAATCAGTGAAGTGTAAAACATTAGTGAGCCATCATTTGATATTTATAAGTGATATTGATGTGACTGATATTATAAATTTATAGTTACAGGGGCATCCAGTACCTTGGTTGTCCCATGATGTTTACTGCACAGCTGAGCGTGTTTGGTGCATGACACTGAGTCGTCTCAGTCAGTCCACTGCTGCATGTCAAAATAACCCGTCAACTCTTGTGGAGAAGGCTTATTCTGTTTTTCCAGCCTGCCCTGAACAACTCTCCACCGTTCTCTCATTTCTCTCCTCTGTCTGCCTTTCTGCTCAAGCATAAGTCATTTAGCCTGTGCTGGAGTGAGTTACACAGCCAGTCTGTCATGCCCTATCTCAGCCTTGCAAATGGTTGGCTAGTTGATTTGTTTGCAATGTGCAGAGCTCACTGTGAACAGGCAAACGGCCATGCGATGCAAACTGTGGTTAAAAACCCCAATTTAGGCACATATCCTGAATTAACTGAATACATGTCAAAACCATGCTCCTAAAACCCAGATAATATTACTATATACCATGTGTCTTAATCAAGAAATGTCATATTTAGAATAACAATAGAATAATAGTGGAGTAAAGAGGGAGTATATTTCACTAATATTAGGCTGGATTAGAGATGAATGCCAAAAAGAAATTTTTTGGTCAGAAGGAGAAGCACACTTAGTTTTAAATATTTGAAAGACGTGGATGTCACCAGTTTTTTGACATGCACAAATATTACCATAACAATTTTTCTAAAAGGTGGACATACAAATGAAAGAGAGAGGCTGTTTGCACAGTTGAACCGGTTTGCCACTGTTGGAAAACTCAAAATCCTATTTTGATACAAAGGAGCATAATGTCACAAACAGCTCCAGCTGTTCCAGTTTTAACATGATAAACAGAGTGTGCACAGCTGCATGTAAATTTGAATATTAGTGGAATATTTTTTCATCAGCCATGTAAACAGCTCAGCAGGAATATTGTCCTTTGTTAAATAAGGGTAAAAAGCTGAATATTTTGTGCATGTAAAAGTAGTTATTGTATGTCTCTCATTCAAGGCTTAGAGGGCCCTGTGCAATGTGATTCCCCCACGCATTACACAAACAAACAGACAAACACATAGAGAGCCCTGCTCTTATCATGCCTCTCTCAGGTACCTAATAAAAAAATCCAGAATACAACAATATGTAATACCACTGTGATACTCAAGGGTCCACAGCTCAAAATGTGTCCTTTCGTCTAATAACAATACAGATATAGTGATGAGGAAAAATGCAAGGTTTAGAGGATAATGTAGCACCAGAATGAAAGTTGACGAGCTTTCTCAGTGGCTGCTCCTGCAGAGACACTAGATCTGCATATTATAATACGTCTTATTTTGTACATTCTATCACTTTATCACCTACTTCACCCCAGGCTGGTGCTCCCACTGTGGGCTCCTCTGTGGGCACAGCAGGAGACCTGCTGCACAGGACTACAGCCAAGACAATGGAAGTGTTGACCACCACCGGAGTGACGACAAAGGCTGTGCTGACCGCTGTCAGTGATCACCGCTGGTGGAAGGAATCCCTTAACTACCTTCGGCCTCTGCATGTAAGAACACATTAACACTCTTATGTGATCAGCAGTCACTTGTTTACTAAACATGTTTTATTTTTATGTGCGGTATTGACATATTTGTGTTTATGAATCCCTCAGCAGCAGTGAGATGTAAAAGGCACAGTCAAACAGGAAGTTGTATTAACTTTATGTTGTTTAAAAACTTCATTGGCTCCTGCCCTACATAATGTGTGTGTATGTTGGACAGCATGTATGTGAAAAGACAATCTGTCACATGTCTGCCTATGCTTCTGTTCCCTCACACACCCTTGCTCACAGGCCTCATCTGCTTCATCCAAAAACAAGCAATCAAGAACTCATCTCTTGCATAATTAATTGGCCCGCCTGTTGAATATTTCAATATCTGGTGGTTGTGGTCACAGGTTTCTAAGGAAATAAAAAATAGAGAGAATGTGAGTTGTGGGACAGAGAGAGATGACAGTGCTGTGGGCATGTTGTGAAAGTTTTATGATGTTTTGATGGCTCCTCAGGGTCATGAAGCTGGGACCACTAGTCAAGAAGGGGCGTGTGAGAACTCCAACCTTGAGCATCAAGGCTGTAGCCCCTTTTATCAGGAAATCATTGATGACTCCTATGTAGACCTGGTGAGTAGCTTCAGAACAGTGTGTCTCATGGCTCATTATTTTTTTTTTCTTCCTTTTACATTTCCATTGTCCTTATTTCTCCTTGTTACCTCAGGCTACTTTCAGAGGTTCTAGCAAAAATGTCTGAATAGGTCCATGACTTAAGACATTTAATTAGATTATTTTTTCCTCCAATGACTTATACATTCCCTCTAAAAATATGTTGAGAAAAAACGATTATTGATTTCAGACTAAGTTATCTTAATGCCAAAAGCATTTTAGAAGTACTAACAGAAGAGGAAAAGATGGGTATATGAAAATGGGAAAGATAAATTTAAGAATGACGGTATAAGGAAATGTGTTGAAAATATGAGTAGACTTTGTGCGTTACACTGAGGGTGAGGGATAAATATCATAGAAATCAAAAGGAAAAGACTGTCGACTGAAGGAGTTATGGAAGTAGAAAACAGCAAAAGTAAGAAAAGGAGTTGTTTGACCTTTATGCCTAGAAAATGGTCGCCCTGGGCTATGACTGGGCTTTTTACTCAGAGACACAAATCATGTGGATAGCTAAAAGAGTGGACGCGAGGGGAAACAGAGAAGGCCGATACATCTCTTCTCATGACATTTTAATAGGCCTCTCCAAATCCCTTCCTCTGCTCCATCTCCAACATCCATCCATCTTCCATCATCCATCTACCAATAATGGCTCCCCACGTCCATCTGTCTATGAGTCGCCTGATCAATGAGATTGTTTTTTACCTTAACAGTTCCAATGAAGGAAGTGGGGAGGGAGGAGAGGCTGATTGAGAGAGAAAGAGAGACAAATGCAACAT
This sequence comes from Rastrelliger brachysoma, assembly GCA_024605115.1. NCBI lineage: Eukaryota > Metazoa > Chordata > Actinopteri > Scombriformes > Scombridae > Rastrelliger > Rastrelliger brachysoma. Next base: position 7,698 of record JANJYP010024047.1, on the reverse strand, counting down.
GACAGAAAGATGGATAATAGGAGAACGGCAAAGATAGACAGGAAACTTTCTGTATTAAAGTGATAGCTCTAAAGCCAGCAAGAGCGCAAATTTCATTGTTCACCTCTCAGACACTTGAGAAATAACTTGGCGTACAAGAAACCTATAAATGAATTATCAAAAGGCCCTGTGTTGAAACACTTTATTTGACTCTGAAGTTCATTTGTTTACTCCATCTCTCATTTGTCTGACTCCCTGGGAATTGAGACACTCAAGTCAGTTCAATCACATCTCTTTGTGTCATTTTCTGATCTGCTCCCCCTTCTGTGGGGATTCCCTTAGAACAATAAGTATTTTGTGTTCATCACTCTCTTTATTCTCTTTTCTTTTAGAGTCAAGATGTGTATTCATCGTGCAGGGATGTGCCTCCGGAAAAATTTGCAGAGGTTTTGCTGAGGACTGGTAAACTGGCTGAAACCAAAACTGAAGGAAAAACCCCGTTTCCTGCTACAGAGGGTAAGCATACACAAAAAGCCTACATGTAAGCAGACATACTTTGATGTACGCAAATATATATGTTCAGATGTAAACTTTCTTTTGATGGAGCCCATATTATACTATATGGGCAAATTATACATCTTTTTTTTTTTTTTTTTAAGAATTTTTTTGGCACAGACACATTTATTGTAAAGTTTGTAGACAGGAAATGGGAGAGAGAGGAGGGGTAGGCATGCGGAGAAAGGACGCTCCGCCCGGGATTCGAACCGGGGTCTGCCGCTTAAGAGCACTGCTCTATATGGCATACGCTTTAACCACTGCGCCACCGAGCGAGCCAGTTATACATCATTTTAACCCAGATTTAGTTGGCTGATTTAGCTCAGAATTAGGCTTCAGTATATTTTTGCCAGATTGTTTGACGTCCAATTAAATGCCCAAACACACAGCAATCTAAATGGATTCATGGCATGAGTAAAATTTTAAATTTTGGTGGGTATCATCATGTAGTTTTAGCAGCTCTCTTGATTTCCTTCATGGCATTATAAACTATAATGAACTTGTTTTAATATCATTAGAAAGGTATATTACATGTTGCAGCTACCACAATGCACTGAGAATGTGCACTGCTAGAAATAAAACTGAATTTCAGTATAAAACAGACAAACAATGCCTGTATCTTTGCAGACATGTTTTTCTTTTTTTCTTTAGTCTTGCACAAAGTTACACCTCCTGTCTCTTTATTGTCAACATTTATACAGTCGTCTTGTTTGAATTAATAGTCTGTTGACTATTCCAATAAAACCAATCAGATATTGTGGGGATTCATTTTCTATGTGGATACCCATACTGTGACTGCTTGACTGATCCATACAGTGTGAGTATATAAGTCCTATGTGTCAGCTGTGCAGAAAGCTCAATCAAAACATACAAAAGAGAAAAGAAATTCATACAGCACCTGCCCAGTTTTAATATGAAAGCTGAAAGTGATACAGTGAATGTCTGCGTTGTCTGTAGGTGCTTTAAGAACATTATTCTTAATATCAAAATTATTTGTTGTTTGAATATTTTGTGCTCACTTGAGCCCCTGCATTGAATGTTTTTTTTTAGTTCAAGAATTAAAAAAAGGAAATCTCTAAAAAATGCTCTCTGAATCTTTTGAGATAGCGTGTAGAGTGAAGTGTTAGTCATTGCTCTATATTAGTGAAGCTGTATTTGTTGAGAGTGCAACATGGTTCTGTCTGAGAGTTCAAGATTTCAAGAGCTTTTATTTGCTACAAATACATACAGGTATGTATAGTGAAATGTTATGTCAGGCAGTGCATGTACAAGAAATAATAAATACTGTAAGTTAATATTTTCAAAAGCTATATGTTATCTATTAGTGGCAGAGCTGACAATACATCAATAAAAAAGACAATAGTATTTAAATAGCAATTGTAAACAAACTATACAATATAAGGAAACATGGTTGTAAAATAAATGGTGCAGATACAGTGACAATATTTTTGTGATAGTATAGCATAGCAGAGCATAGTAAAGTATAGCATAGTATAGTATACGTGGAGGTTCTTTACTATCCTCTCAGCTCTACTTGCACATCTCCCTATAGACTCTGGGACAGGAGCATGGAACCCATAGTGTGTTCAGCTGATCACCCAATCCTCTGCAGGGTCATCCTGTTCTTAAAGGAGCTGTTCCCATTCTAGGTGCTTAGGCTCCCCAGACCCATTACTATGTTCTGCACTGCAGCAGAGGGAAGGATAGCAGGACTTTTGAATGTCTTCACCTCTTTGACGTGATAGAGGTGCTGTCTTGTCTTTGCTATCACAGAGTCAATATGTATAGCCTATATTAAGTTCTGTGTAATATGTCCATTGACACATGACATAAAGCTGTTCACCCTATCCACTGACGCCTCCTTGCTTTGTAGAGGGGTGTTAGACGTCTGTCATTTACTGGCATGAAAGGTAGTCGGCTTCATTCAAGATGTGTCTCATTACAACTGTAGTGCCCTCAGCAAACTTAATGATGGTGTTGGAGCTTTGTTTAGCCAAATAGTGTGTGTATGAGAAGTACAGCATAGGGCTTTGCACACAGTCTGGAGGAACCTTTTCCAACTTCATTCGATATTAGTCATGTGAAAAGAAAGAAATCGGTTGTGTAAATGTTACCCTATGTCATTTTTTTCTTGATCCGGGTACAAAAAAAACCAATTGCAGGTAACAAGCACCGTTTCCATACTACTTGGTACTAGGTTGTTTCGATCCATACCTGGAAGGTATTGAGTACTGATACCCAACCCTAGTGAACACTGGAGTCAGTAGAGGACTTGAGAGCCCATCTGGAGATGCTTTGAACTGAGCATAAAAGGCATTCAGCTCTTCCACCAGCACAGCATTGGTACTCCATAGTGGGGCTTGCTTGTTCTTATTGTCCATTATAAAGCATAGATTCTGTTACATGTGCCTGAAGTCATGATGTTGGCAGTATGATTCCACTCCATCCTTTATGTCCTTCCACAGCCTGTAGGACAACTCCTTTATATTCTTCGATATCTCCACTGAGGAGTCCTGCATTGTACACTGCAGTTTGAGCATTTCTCTCCACTGTCTCTCTTCACTCTCCCCTCTCCTTTCTTCATCTGTCTAGTCAGGGAGCCCATATGTGGTGGACTGGGGGACAACATGGGAAGAATAGCCTCCTATTGATTAATTAATGTATGCCCATGCATCCCGCGGCAACAATAAATAATGATGTGTCACTGTGGCGATACCAGAGATAGCATCAAGTCAAAACATCAAGGCCATGCAGCGTGATGGATCACAGCTGCTTGCCAAAATCAATGCCACTACAAAAATAAAGTGTATGCCTGTGTATGCTTGTGTGTTTGAATACTAATACATGGGTACTGAAGAAATGCAAGGACCACACTTTGCCCATGGAGTGCCAACACTTCAATATGCATACACACAACTCTCACTGTCACACATAAATGCATTCACACACTCACACATTCCACAAAATCNTCTCTCTCTCTCTCTCTCTCTCTCTCTCTCTCTCTCTCTCTCTCTGTACTGGCGTCATTCAAATGAATATCTCTTTTCTTAAAAGTCACCTTCCCTTCAGAGCTGCTGCAGAGTGCAACGTGTCGAGAAAGAGAAAAGCTGGTCTGGATGGCGTCACGTCCGATAACAACGTTCGATTAATGACTCCCGTATCGGCCCGCCACGTTGACTGTCCTCAAAAACAGACTAGGAGATGGCCTTTAAGAAAATAAATATATTGATTTTTTTTTTCACCTGGCCCAGATAAGGTGGAAGTAATTAATGATGACACAAGTGAAAAGTGACTCAATAGGACTGAGCTGAGTAAGGTACAGAAGTGGGTAACTCAGTGTGAGACACACACTCACAGGCGCACACACAGCTGCATGTTGACCAGGCCATAATCAGTTGTTTTCACGCTGCCTGCCCAAGTGAAATAGTAATAAGTCACTGTCTCACCGTCCTGCTAACAGTCTGCCCGATTTAGCTGACACAGGAGCAGGAATGTGTATGTATGTATGTGAAAACACACAAAACTCAAAAACAAGGCACACACACTCAAAACACACCCAATCTCATATGCCCACTCCTCTACGTGGCACCTCTTTATCACTCTCTCTGTTTCCCTCCCCCTCTCACAAGCAGAAATACTGTATGCTTTTAAGTCAGGGTTATCTATTCTGTGTGTGTGTGTGTGTTTACCCCTCTGGTAATTCCTGTCCCGATGGTATCAGTAGCTTTAGAGAGGCGTGTAATCAGCTCATTCGGAGGTGTAGCTCATTGAAACCCGGGGGGTAGGAGAGGAGGGGAGAGAAAAACGAGAAAAGGAGGAGGGTGGGCACTCCGCTTAAGAGAGCTGTTATGGCTCTTTAAACTGGTGCATCACTCCACCCCTGCTCAAACACAACTACATGTGCACATGCTAATCTTCCAATCTTATGTCAGATACTGGCCTGCATGCATTTTGTTCAGCTGCATATGTGTCTCCCTTTGCCCCCACCTCTTTCTCTCTCCCACTGTCCATGCTCTACTTTTCGCTGTCTGTTCCATTTTGTCTCAACTTTTATCACCAACACAGGCTTTTGTTCTCCTTGGTTCTGAGACTACAAAGTGATTGTGTCTGCCTCTGCTTTTCTCTACACTCTTCCACAGTTTCCTTGGAGTGAGTGAATGAGTGAGTGAATGACTTAGTGAGTGAATGATTTACTAGTCTGCGTGTGTGGTGTTTGTTGTTCATTGAGTAAAATTAATATAAATATATAAGTAGAACATACAAAATTAATATTAATATGAATGTAGTTGTGTGTGTGTGTGTGTGTGTGTGTGTGTGTGTGTCTGTGTGTCTGTGTGTCTGTGTGTCTGTGTGTCTGTGTGTCTGTGTGTCTGTGTGTGTATTTGGTTGCCTGTTGTGGTCTCCGGACCCAGCAGCTACGGATAAAAGTCCATCCCTGTGCCCAAAGCTCTGTCTAGACTCCAAATACCGTCAGAAAAACATGGGCTCTGCCCTAATTCCATAATACTACTCCTAAGCAGGTTTTGAGTGTTGAAACCCAAATCAAGTCAGTCAGTTTACTAAAAAAAACATTACACCATTAATTTATTTCAAACCTGCAAAACAGTGTGTTTTATTATAACATTAAATATTAAAAGTCATTATGTACGTTATCAATTAGTCCACCAATTATTCTATCAATTAATCAATGTAATGGATCTGTAAAATGTCAGCAAATGGGGAAAAAGTTTCATATATATGAGGGTTTTTTTCATGCAAAGATATTCCAGTCCATCCCTAGAATATAATTATAGATCTGGAAATGTGCATGATATGTCCCCTTTAATTAGTATATAGTACATACTGTAAAGCTTGAGTGTACATTATAGAATTAGGACAGAGCATTGGACTAAAAACTTTTTGTTGCGAGTTATTTATCCACATTGGACATCACCAGGTCTGCCAGATCGCTGGTTCAAATGGACTAGTTAAACACAGACTTGTAATCAATAGATATGCAAAGGCTAATTCTGCATTCAGAGGACTCATCTTTAAAGTGCACTTAGAAGAAGTGCATCTGCAGTGCATTTATTAGAAATGGACATGTACTTACTCCTTAAAAATGAATCTTTTTCACACACAAAACCAGCATTTGTAAGCAAGCAACATGTGCAAACACATACACAAGCAGACATGCACACAATAGCCTGGCAAGAAGATGGACAGAATCCCAGAACTCTGGGGGGATTGTTAATGATGCTTCTTGAATTTGTTTTCCCCTTTCTTTTCGTCTTCCTCTATTTTTACCTTGGCTCTCTTTTGTCTGGCCTACAGAGACGTGTATATACTGACAGGCTCTGTCGTGTGTAATCAGCTAACGTGGGATGAGACTTGTCCAAGAGGGGAGGGTTGGTTGTTAATCTTCTGTGCTTTAGTTAAAATATTTTCCTCCCCCCCCTTCCCCCTACCCCCTCTCCTTCCCAGTTTTGCTGCAGCTGGCCAATGATGCATTTCCCAGGGACATGATGCTGGCTCTGTCCTACTTACTGGCTCTGCCTCAGGTAAGTGGACACAGTCATGCACACACAGCTTTATTTTAGACATACAGACAGACACTCTCATTTTTGTGTGACTGTAAATCTGATAGTACCTTATTGAAGTTCTGGCAAATGGCTGAGTAAATCCATATCTGCTATAGATCCCTTACCATTCTTTCTAGATGAGCTATTGTGCTAGACAGTCTTTGTCATCAGTATGTCAGAATCAAAATCATTCTTAAAGCGGTCCCAGAATAATGTTGCTGCATACCACAAAATGGTTACAGTTCATCAAAAGTATCACACATCAATAATTCAAAGTCTTTCTTAGTTCAATCAGCATTCACAGACTATAAATGTCCACTGGTTCCCCCGACCTGTTCTTGCCACCTGCTTTGACTTTTAAAGTATGATTTAATGTTTATTCAAGATGTGACCACTAGAGGAATAGTCAGTATAGAGATAGTTAAGAGATAATACAATGCTTTACAGAGAAACTTACAAGCAACTGCAGTACATCGTGTTCAAGTTGAGGGACTGAAATCCCTTGTGAGTCTCAGTGCTTGCTGCATAACTAGTAAAACAATGAAACAGTAAACTGCTGGAGTGAATATTACATAGAAGTTTCCTGGAAAGCTTGTTAGCTCCCCTTGGATTAGACCAACTATACTGACAAACTGACTGTGTGAGATGACACAAAAACAAAAGAGATTCTATGTTGATGCTTAGTTTTTCTCCGTGATATTAAAAGGGTGTATGGCAGTCTGTTTTGACATGTGTATCCTTTGTACTACTTAACTCATCTACAAATGATTAAACTTATTTACATCTCAGAAAAAATGTTGTGGTGAAACAGCAATGACATGAGCTAAAAGCATACCTTTTTGTCTCTACTACCGCCACCATTAAAATAATTTCTTCTTCAAGAAGAAGTGATTTTAATGGTGAAGTAGTGAAGTGAATGGTGAAGTGAAGTGATTTCTTCTTCTATCTGTCCATCAACTCAGGTACTGGATGCCAACAGGTGTTTTGAAAAACAGTGTCATTCTGCCTTGTCCCTCCAACTGGCTGCTTACTACTACTCCCTGAATATCTACACCCGCCTCATACCCTGCTTCAAGGACAAGAACCACACTCTCTACCAGGTTAGCTAGAACACCGTCATAGTTCTGTGTTTGTGTGGGTGGGTTGTTGACAGAGTGAAGGTACTGTAGTTGGTTACTTGCACAATTTAGAGCTATCAGAATATGTGCTCCTCCACTCTTCTATTAAATACTTCTTTGAGGTTGAGATGAACAAATAATCCAAGATGAAATAAGCATGACCAAAACAATAAGCCACAGTAAAGATAATTAGATACAGACATCAAAAATTAACAGGTATTTGCCACACTGATAGGAAATCTAAAGTTTGAAGCTGTGTCTGCAAAAGTGGCCCCTGAAAATTGATCTGTTTCAAGCAGGGGTTTGAAGAAGTTTTTTTTTAAAAAACCTAAATCTGTAGTCACAGCATTTCACAGCCAGGGAGAATCATAATAAAACACTTTGTCACCCATATTGCAGGGTTGCTGCAATAACTAGCAGATCAAAAGCAAGCAGTTATGTGTGTTACAGCTGACCGAACAATTGATACTTTGGGTTAAAGTTTC
>JANJYP010024034.1:0-18405 GCA_024605115.1 Rastrelliger brachysoma | reverse complement strand
AAAAAAAAAAAAGAGCACTGGCAGTAAAGTAAAAGTGCAGATGGGGAAGCGGTGGAGGAGTGAAGGAGGAGAGAGAAAGATGGAATAGTGAGCAGAGTTGGCAGAGGAGAAAGAACAGGGAGAGAATGACAAGAGACAGAAAGAGTAAAGATAAAGAAAGCGCACAGGGCACAATGGCACAAAAGTCTACACAGACAAAAACAGCTGTGAAGACAGTAAAACAGGGTCAATCATGACAAGATGAGAGTTCTCTTTAACTTATATGGTTCTGTACTGTAGAAGGATGCTTTTTTTGCCCTCCCTTTGTTAAGTTCCATAAAAGTTGGCATTATGTTTTTTTGTTTCTTTTTTTTTTTGTTTGTTTTAAACTCAATATATCCTCCTCACGTTTTGCTCCACAATCAACGAGGCAAAGTCAGGTGGCAAAACTGCTCTGTGGAGGAGTCGAGGGATCGTCATCGTCGTCCCTCTTGTATGTGTCCAAAACTCCAGCAGAGAAATTCACATCGGAGTCAGCTCTGTCCTGTTTTTTTTTTTTTTTGTGAACCCGCCACCCCACCCCTGCAAGCCCGGCTGATCACAACACACCCCTGGTCCGATATAGTCCATCAACATAGTAACACTGTTCCTCGGGGCTCAGCTGCGCAGTCACTCAGTCTGTTTAATCTCAAAGCACTGTGATGACGGCGGGGGGAGGATACCAGCCGACAGCTCAGTGAGCAGGTCACTAGTCGGCTGCTGCTACAGTAGGCGGATCAGTACGTTTCGGGATCCGCCAGGTTGTGCAGTCCAGTAAAAAGCAGGTGTGATGACGTTTTTTTTTTTTTTCTGTGTGCAAGCAAATCCCATGGTTGTATGTGTGGTTGTATGTAAGTGATCGGAAGGATCCGTGTCAAGTCCTGAGCACAGTGCTTGTATTTTCATTAGATACAGTGTTCAGCTGATCTGTTGTGACGCGTTTATTCTCTATTTGCAGCGATTCAACAGTTATCTCTTCCAAGTTGCACTTCCATCTCGACCGCAACTCGAACCTTCCTCACTGCAGGAGATACAGTCCAGCCTTTGGGGAAGGTGAAGGTTACGTGTGCGAGGGGGAGGGGGGGACAATGCGTGATGATCAAGAGGCGAGGAGGTGGGAGTATGGCTGAAAGTGATGTTGGAGATCAGAGTCTGTTCTTATATTACCCCTCCCCACCCTCCCCCTCAATCCCTTCATCCATCAAAAGATCTACTGCAGGTAGGGAGTTTGCATCAGGGGGAAGTTCTGGCTTCAGCTTGTGTTTATTGTAAGTGTGTGTACGTGTCTGTATGTGTGTATCTTTTGGCCTTCACAAGAGCTCACACGCCTCTGTGGAAGAGGGGGAGTTCAGAGACTCAGGGTTCTGGGTGTTTCATAGTCCGATCTGTTTTTGCGTTTTTTGTTTTTTTTTTTGTTTGGCCGAACACCTTTCTTCTCCCATCACAACAGCTCGTACTGCCTCAGGTGCATCCTCTGAATGATGTCTCGACAGTCGTTGAAGACGCGACGGATGTTTTCCGTGTCGACGGCGCAGGTGAAGTGGGGATAACAGTAGTGCCTCCCATCTCCACTTGCTGTGCTGATCCTCTGCAGACCGGAGAAAGAAAAAGTTTCACATCAGTATAAAATAAACTAATGTGCTTTTGGTCAACGCATTGTAAAAATAAATTCACCCACTATAAAACATACAAAGACACAAATCTTACCAGGAATTCATCTCTTATGAAGTACTTTGCTCTTGTAACACGTGGATCTTCTCCAGGCTCTGGTGTCGCTGGAAGACAAGAGAGGCTGATTAGACTGACTTCTACACAACGATACAGACATGAGCAGATCTAACAGAAACAAAGACGCCCCCCCCCCCCAAGTTGGTGTGTTACCAGATTGATTTCCCAAGTGTTTATCAAGGATGACCTCTTGTGGTCACTGACACTACATGCACTGTCCTTCAGAGGTTTTTAGAGAGATCACTAGTCAAGGCTTTGTGCATGTTACCTGCACAGCCACAAAAATACTTTAAGCTAAATGCTGAATATTACTGGAAGTTTATGTGTGCCTGGGAAGCAGATTTAAAAAACAAAACAGAACAAAACAAAACAAAAACTAGGACATATTTGGAACATATGTTGGAAAACTGGGACATTCTGGTATTTTCCAGAGATCTGTTTCCAGCTGGAATTGTTTTAGAACAGTTTGGGGTGTCTGTTCACCATACTTTACAAACAATTATTACAAGAGGTCAAAGTATCTGCATGTGGATGAAGCTGCAGCATGATTGCTCACCATCATCAGGTGTGGTATAGCGAGCAAATTCAGGAAAGTATTCCTCGATTTTGGACTTCCCTGCCAACACCTTCTCCGCTAGCAGGTCCTGTTTATTTAGGAACAAGATGACAGAAATGGTCCGCAGCCACCTGAGGGAAAATACAACAGTTTGAATTAAGATCACACACACACTGAGTCATTAAAGTGTGCCTGAGTAGTTCCTGCAGAAGTCTTAACAGTTCAGATCATTTTCACGTCTGAAAACAGCAATATGACTGGATTCAGTATTAGAACAAATTAAAAATAAGCTCACTGGCATCCATGTCTGCTCTGATATGAGACACACACTGTGAAAGTTGTGTTGCTTTTCTGCAACAATCATTTGCTTACATGCTGCTGGAACTTGTAAATCAAGTATGTGATCTAGCCCTGATCGGTGTTTGTTGCTAAGGAACTCTCGCACATGGTTACACAATCATTCAAGAGAAAAAAACAGCTCATAAAAAGTTTCTTAGGCTTGACATCTGGGCTTGATCAATAAGTATTAATCTGTTATCTCACTGCATTACAAAATGGGGAAGGAAGGGATTGAATTCCTGGGAATCCGTGCACAATAAACACACTTTTTAAGGAAATCTTTGCCCATCATGTTTACTTGTAACACGTGACTGAAAACAATTAGGCCAGCAGACATCTGCCTCACTTCACCTGTTGTTCCAGATGTTCTTGAAGAGGTTGAGGGCCTCCTGTAAACGGTTGGTCTGATTGTCCTCTCTGATCACCATGTTGTAACTGCTACTGGCCACCACAAAGATGATGGCTGTTACATCTAAGGTGGGAGAGAGAGGGTCAATGAAAAATCCTAACACAGTGAGAGAAACAGAGTTGAGTGAAGTGAGAGGAAGCAGAACGTGTCAGACTGCAGATGTTACCGTTAAAGCACTGAATCCATTTCCGGCGTTCGTCTCTTTGACCACCAACATCGAACATACTGCGTAAATCAGACAAGAGATTAGGGCTCACAGGTGAAATACTGCCATCATGTGGGAAAACTGTACATCTAAACTTCTCCATCTATTAATACTGTGAGTGTGCCTTCATAGTACATGTTTTAATAGTAGCAATGAGTCAGTTTTTCTAAGAAATCTGCCCATTTCCTGAGTGGATGCGTTCTGTCTCTACATTTTTTACTTACTGGAAATTAACTTTGTCCACTTGGAATCTTGTCTCGAAGATTCCTGAAGTCAGTACTCTGCACCGCAGCAAATCCTGCAGATAATAACAGAAATTTTAACATAAATGCTGTTAAGATCATGAAGATTTGAAATACTTCCACCAAAAAATCTGGAGCAACTCTTCAGTGTTCCCAAACTTATTTTCTAGATCAGGATGAAAAACTTTAAGGAACTGGGACATAGGATGTTTTTATTTTTGGCCCACATCTCTGGGCTTCACAGGACAGCTTGTGTAAAATGATAATTCACTCACCTGATCTGTCGGAGTGTAGTCACTCTGCTTCACAATTTCAATCTTGTCTAGAAAGCTGGAGAGGTAAAGAAGGGATAATATTGGTGATTGAGAGCAAAGATAGAAAACTAAAAGCAATAATTTAAACTCCAAGCATGATTCTTTGATTTCTCAACCTGTTGCAATATGTACAAAAGCATGTGTGTTTAACAAAGAGATAAATAAAAAGGTTTCCTTATATAGCATTTATCAGGAATGAAAAATGAATGTTTTAACCATCATAACCAATAAAACCCATAACACAGTGTGATTGAAACTGTCCATTGGGCCAACATATCTGATATTGCTCAGTGTTTGACTTTCAAAGCATCAGCAAATGAGCCACGTAGGAACAAACACACACAGAGGCAATCAGGATAACACAAAACAGCAAGCGCACAGCACCAAACGCAAACTTTTATAAGCAGTGCTTATTTCAGGTTCTGTCAAAGACAAGAAAAAAAGAAAAATATCCTTGAGCCTGAACTGATGATCAGAAAGCAAATGTATATAATATTTGAATTAAATCTTTATATGAATTTAAAACTGCTCTATGCTTAAATTCATGGATGTTGCCTGAGAACATTAACTCCATAAAATCAGTATTATTTTACTATTAACACATCATTAGTCCTGCAGTTATTAAATGGGAGGAGGTCCACCTGCAACATCCAAAACAAATTAAAAATCCCCTGACGTGCACAGGAAAATATTAAAATCTTTTTCTGAACTGCAGGTGATTAAGCAACATAACATGAAGGCAATGGAACAATCATGACACTTAATACTCATTTCTTGCATTTGATTCGCATTATATGAAATGATTTTTTTTTAAAAAGATCCCAGGAAACAGGAAACCAAAACAAATAGATAAAATATATTTCATGGTGGTAGAGGCAAATCATTGACATAACTGACAACATTTCAGTGTTGTGTCATAAATGGTTATAGTCCAAAGTAGAACTGACTCTCATTAAGTCATCATCCATGGAAAAACATTTAGCAACCCTTTGTTCATACTGTATAACAAGTCAAATAAAAGGTGTCTTTATGTCTACAAGGAGTTGAGACTCTCCAACATTCAATATTTTACCTTTTAATGTCCTTAAAACATCAAGGACCGACCTGATCCTTTGAAAACTGTTTCTAAAAAAGTTACAATTTTCATTAATTTGGGGACCAAAAACTTGCAGATTGCTGGTTTGATAATTTAGTTTGATCATCATTAAACATATAATTGAAAAAAAAAAATGAGCTGAAAACTTCTCCCTCAACAACAAGTGGCTCTAATCTGTGTATTCAAATCACTGTGAATCAAACAGAAACAGATGGCAAGAGATTATGAAAAAGACAGAAGCAGAGAGACTTCACGTGAGGGCGACATGCTGCATGTGTTGAACGTGAGAGAAAGCAAGAAACAGAAAGAGAGACAAAGAATGAAAGGTAGTGGCGTCTGTCTGACATTACAGAGCAGATTTCAAAAATAGCTCCCCAGCGCCCTGGCCTCCAGCACGGTTACCATGGAGACCCAACCACAGGCGCTATTAATAGTCTATCAGCTCCCAATCTAGTGCGGCTGGAGTAGCTCCAGAAAAAAAAAAAAAAAGAGAGAGACAGACAGAGATGGAGAGAATGAAGACAGAGGAGGAGGAGGAGGAGAAGAGCAGGATGAGCTTGTGTTTTTGTTCTGGATGTGTGTGCAAGAAGAGGGAGGGAACAAAAGACGGGACTGTACCATCTCTAACACCTGAGGGTGAAACACGAGGGAGGCTATCTCCTCATGTAAACTTTTAAGAGGACCGAATCAAGTTAAGATTGTTCAGCTAAACGCACGTAATCTTCACTGAGCCTGATACATGTGCAAAAAAAGAAGCTCGGGCTTCAGGCTCGTACTGCAGTGCCGAGCAGCGAAGGTATCCTCCACAAACATCACCCCTCCTCCTCCTTTAAACATCCTCTGGTCTGTAGATGACTCAGCCCCGGCCATGTTTGCTCCCAACACTGCAAACTGCTGCTGTTACATAAAAAAAAATGTTTAACTACAATTTTGTACCTGCTTTTTGTTTTGAAAAATGGTAGATGGAATCATCTCTCAGCTAAAGAAAACAAGAGTGATGAGGCCCTTATGAAATATATACTTATCATTTTGATATGACAATAAGTAGATGCTGTTTGGAGGTATGAAGATGCTGTGGGAAAAGGAGGCACTGAACAAAAGTTTAAAAGGCAGGTGGAAGTTCTGGGTTTAGAAGGCAGCAATGTACCGTGTTTGCAAATGCTATGACATAATTTGTTGAACACGGACATCAATAAAGAAACTGTTTAGTGGCTCTTTGCACATAAAAGTCAGCTGGAATTTGCAAATGTTTAATATTAGTGCCAGTGACTCCTCCATGATTTTATAAACAAGTGGAGTCAGCAAGTTGCTTCATTGTCCTACAGATAGAAATACCGACGCAAACATATATGTATGGTCTCCTGATTTAGAGTTATTGATTGAACGAGCAAAGATGACACTACTGTCGGAGCTGTCTGTGTGCCTGTCAAGTTTAAAACACAGAGGAAAGTGTGTAGTAAATGTTATTACATCTCTGAAGTCAGTTACCTAATGGCACAAAGTCTGCAGCAGCATCCTGCAGTTGCCACTAGATGTCAGTAAAGAGCAAAATCTTTATCACTGTACATGAACTGTAGTGAACTGTATCATTCTGAATCTATTTTGTAGGTTACATGACATATTACAGTACACATGGCTAAAGTTCACATCTGGCATGTTTTCAGCTTTCAACTCAAACAGTAAAATTATCTATTTATGTTTTTTAGAGAAAGGACAAAGTAATAACAAACAAAAGACACCAAAATCTGCTCGTCCATGCCTCCCCCCTCCCCCCAACCCAACCCCGCGGGGTGTAATCCAAATCACCTGCAAAAAATGACTTAAATTAAATGATTTTATGAATGTTGACATGTGACAGCAGGATGACCCTCAGCCTGTCACCTTTAGATGAAGTTAGAGAGATTATCAGGATGACCAGCCTCTCCACTACAACACTTTGAATTACTTTTAAAAATAACCTGTTATAGAAACATATTTACATATATAAATGTTTAACATAGTCTGTGTATGTTTCTCAGTCATGCAACCTTTCACTTGGTCAGTACGTGGCCTTCATAAATGGTCCTCAGCAGAGTCACGCTGTGTACACCTAACTGAGCAACTACTTTAAAAATCACTGAGCTACCATGATGCTCTAAACCCATGTGACGACGTTTGCTGCGGTTGACTTGTAATCTGGCAGTGTGAACCAAAACAAACCAAATAAAAAATGCAACAAAGTACATTTTGCCACTATGGTTTGGAGCAAGAAACTGGTGGTGTGACTGAATGTTAAGTTACTGTTCTGTGACAGTTCAACGATGATCACAGTGAGAAGAAGAAACTTCATATTAAAAATAAATAGAAGGAGTGTTGTTTTTTCCTGGTTAAAGGCGCACTCTGTAAAGTGCAGGCTGTTCTAGCTGCTATGTTATTTGTCTTGTCATCAAAAAAAAAACAACAACTTTATGTCCCTTTAAAATTACAATATCAAGGTATTTGGTCAAAAATATTGTGATGTTTGATTTTGTCCATGAAATTTTAAAATTATAATAATAAAAAAATACAGTGTACAGCCATAAAAACCAAAACATGTTACTGTTTTACGTTGCTTACTAGTTTGATGTTTCTGGACTAATTTTTATTAAATGGTTTAATAGTCTTATGCAGAGCTGCAACAATTAGTTTTAAATTCAATTAACTGTCTATCTAATTACGCTTGAAAATCTTGCAGACGCCACACTGGGGCTTTGAGAAACACTGACCACCATTTTTCACCATTTTGTGAATTTTTTTGATAATGAAAATAATCAGTAGTTGTAACACTACTTTGAATTGTATTTTCCATATTATGGAATAGGACTTATGTTTTCCTAAAATGGCTACAGACCTGAAAGATATAAGTCTTGGTACAAACATTGATTTGAGAGTTTTGGTGCCACATGATTAAAATTGTTATTCAGAGGTCCTGACAACCGAGTCGAACAATTTTGATAGAAGAAGAAAAAAAAAAAAAAAAAATCAGTATTTATCAGCGGATTCATTATTTTTTTTTTAGGAATGTTCTTTGATTTTCTTTGTCTTATGTAAAGGTAAGTTGACTATTTGGGATTGATTTACATTTATGATCCTTTTCTGACATGTAACAGATGAAACTATTTATTGAGAAAAGAACAAACAGATAAATTAAAAAGAATAATAATATCACACCACTAATACCAAAACCCTCTAAAATGACCAGAGTTAAATATCAGAACCGTCAACATTTTTTGCACGGCTATTACATTGTATCTGACAATCATCAGTGTAAAGTCATGTCACCATCAGCTGGAACGGTGCATTGTTACTTACTATTGTGCACAGTCGATTAGTTGGTACTCGTTGGATCTCTCATAGCACGCTTTGACCCCCTCATCCAGCCACAGTGTCTTTGCATGGTCGTAAAACTCCTGAGGAGGGACAGAGAAATACATGAAACGAAGAAGAAAAGAGAAAAAAAGATGGAGAGTTTGGGGAAATGTATGTGTTTGTGTACATTTACCAAGCTAAAACCTGTTTAAAACAGGAATACAAAACACATGCTCAGTTTGATCTATAGGCAGTGGAAAAATGCAATTACACACAGTATCTTTAATACAATAAAAAAAAAAAAAAAAACAGCGACCTTTACTTGATTAAATCAGGTCACCAGCAGTTCATCAGCCGAATGAAAGAAAGGAGATATTCTGTATTATTAACTGTGCATTACATTACACCTAATATGATGGCCTGGGCAGAAGAAAGAAATGAGGACAGGGTTGTCTGTCGTCCGTGGCGAGTGTGTGAGGGCACCGGGCGCTCAGTGTTTCTGTTGACATCACATGCAGTGTACGTTGTGTCTGGGCGATACCTGTGTACATGTCTGTAAAGGTAAATACGGGTGGAGAGAAAGAGAGGCACCTCACTGTACATAGGCACCATAAGATGTGCGGTGACATGGCGTGGATTAATTTCTTCACCGACTGAATGACATGTGTCCTCTGCAGATTTCATTTCAAGGAGGACAGAAAGTTGCTGAAGATGGATAAGCAGTAGACATGGACTGACTTGGAAAACTTATAATGTCACCCTAGAATACATAATGGAAATAAAGGACACAGTTTTAACTGCAAACTACTCTGTCTTTGTGTATAGTTTATATATAGTGCGTGTTTTGGAAATGCATCTGTAGTCTACAGGTGTGCGGAAGATTACAGGGAAACACATGAACTGTTTCACGTTTTTTGAAAGTAGTGCCAATATGATAGCAGAGTTTCCGCTTTTCAATATATAACCTTTTTCTTTCAACATAAACCAAACATTTATGGATTAGGGTTAATCTTAACATGAGCAACAACTTTGTCTTAACAAATAAACAACAAAATAAGCAAACATTTATAGTTTAGATGAAGGATTATTTCATCAAAGAATAAGTAAATAAGCTCCAGTATTTGACAGGCATGTTTCCATTGGTACTGATGTTGATATCCAGCTAACAGTAACTTTTGGAGCCATATCTTTAGGGCATTTATAGAGGGGCCAAAGGAGAATTAAATATACCTTACTTATCTCAACGGCTTCACAACTCAATACACTGTTTTCGAACTATTTGTAATTGGCATAAAGCCTCGATGGTCCTTCTAGAGAGAGGACGTGTCAGTTCACTGAAAAACTGGATTATTTGTTCTGTGAGTATTACATCCACAAAAATGCACAACATGATTCCACACAGACTTAAAAATATCACTGAATCATGTTTGTTAATTTAGTGGACCTCCCTCTTTTCAATCCCAACACTTTACAGACAGACTTCAACTTATGCCAAGGTGTTCAATGCTCCCCATTATCAGATAATCTGTACATTGCAGATGTTTTCTCTTTCTTGACCCCCACTAAATTCCACACACTACACCTTTAACAGGAATTTTTTGGTTGCCTTGTCCATGAATTACCTTAATGCAGGTCAAGCATAGGCTGCTTTCTTATTCAGAGTGGTAATGCACAGACGCCTGTCTGTCTCACTGTTACAAAACACACATACACACATTCTTTCAATTACATCAGTTTAGAACAGAATGGATCAATTTTCTATGTGTAATCATATGTAGAAGTTATCCACTGCTTCAAAAAAGCATAAAAACAACCAGATAAATGAACAATGTCACAGCTGTGACACACACACCTCTCTTTCAACACACACACACACACACACACACACACACACACACACACACACACACACACACACACACACACACACACCTGGCATCACTGCTGTCCATCTTTCTCAGGCTGATCCCGATGAAAGGAAGAATACACTTTCTCTATCCTGTTTTATAACTTGGAAAGTATGCTGTGCTCACCATAAACAAGTCAACCAACCAAACAAGAAAAGCCAAACAGCAAGCGTAAACAAATAATTGCCTCCCAACAGCTCAGCGTGAGTGGAATTCCTGGGACAGCCGGGTGATTTAGTGGTTAAAAAGAGCATCATCCCATATAGAAAAATAGCAGATTTGATTCATGTAACAGTTGTTAAGTCTTTATTAACTGTTGTTGAGCAGTTGTTTGCTGTCTGTTTATATGTTATAAATCACTCAGGATGAGTATGTGTGAATAAATAAATAATGAATTAATGTATCTGGAAAAGATGATCACTTGGCTCAAACGCACACATGCTGTTCTCGAACTTGATTTTTTTCCTCACTTTGAAATAAAATGGGATCATTATCTTCCAAAAGTAGCTTTTTGTTCAAGGATATTTTCCTCCCTTCTCATCACTTACTTACTAATTTCCAGTCATCTAAAACACTTCTTTGGAAATGGGAATGAAAGTCACTTTACTCAGAATGTCAATTATAACCATTCATTGTAAAACTGTGTATGTGTGAAACTCAGTATATTTGTTTTGTCAAAGAGGAACCAAGCATGAAAGTATCAAAAAAATTTGATTTGCCTTCGTTTTCACTTTCAGGTGATATGGTTACATTTGTGGGTCGTTTCAAACCTTTTCCAATGCAGTTCTCTCCTGAATCTCTGCAACGGCACTGATGTATGTTAAAGTTATAAAAATCTATCCTCTCTCTCTCTCTCTCCCTTTTTTCTACTTTATTAAGATTTTCTCGAGATATTACATTTTTACTAAGATTCTGCTTTAATTTCAGGAGGATATAGAATAAAACCTCACATCCTTCAAAGTGGCATTCAAGCTGGAAAATGTGTCTTTATTTGCGATGTCGATGCCCCATTAGCGAGAGAAATCTTGTCGTCTGCGTGGCCCCTTTCATCATGTAGCTCTCCATGACAGCAAAACTCATCATGTGTTTACAAACAGAGCGCTCTTTTATAAATCAGTCATGCGCTTTAAGAAGAAAAAAAAAAAACCTCACTCTTCCTTTCATGATGTAATACTTCCTCTATCCCCCCTCTTCACTCTTTCTTTCTTCAATCTATTACAGCATTCATTTCTGTTGCATTATAATGATTAACCATCAAACTGGGCGACCACCCCCTGAATTCTAGCTAATCTTTCTGGAAGCTACACATGGCTTTTCTTGCTCAAGGAGACTTCAGTAGAGTTGTGTGTGTTGGTGCTAGTTTGGTGCTGACCCTGTTTTCTGAAGGTCATCAGGACCATATGGAAAAAAAAACAAGAGGCTCTTCAGGTGCCTACATAATCACCATCAAACATTAAACACAAGCTGTTAATGTTACATCAATTAATACATTCATTAGCAGTTAAGTCAAAAATACTCATCATGCTATAACACGTAGATGTTATTAATATGAACTCCGTGCCTCCACGCATTAAAGGGCCATGACAGTGTTTATATAGTATTCATATGAGAAACAATTGTATATCAATGTGAACGACTTTGCAGAGTCTTCACATTAATCCACGTGTTGAAATCTGATCACTGAAGGTCAATTTGTATTTACTTATATGGTGTTACGATGAATATTTTGTGTTTTAGAAGTTGGTTAGAAAGACAGATGACGTCTTATTAAGGAGCATCAGAGTTTTAAACATGATGAATTCCCCAATACTAATACTAGAAAATTAACTACAGCCTCTATTCAAATGAGAGACTGAGTGAACTGGAAAGTGAATTAAGTCTGTGGCCTCACAGGTGGATAAACAGTGAGACTCTGAGATTTGGTCTCTTGGCATGGACAATTAGTTAATGGGAATGTCCCACTGAGAATACTGAACCCAGCAAAGATATTACCCACAAGGTCATTAGTAAAGCTCAGTGTTTGCTACTCGTGTCAAGAGATTAACACCTGGGATTTTGTAACTATTATCTACTCTCATCTACTGACAAACCTGCCTGCACCTGTTGCCACAGCTTTACACCAACAGTCAAACAGGACAAACAGCATGAGGTGATCAGAGAGGTTGTTTCTAAATCAGTTTGCAGTTTCTGGAGGTGAAAATAAAAAAAAGTATGCATCTGAAATGTTCATTAGTCATGCAATTAATTGCAAAACCACAAAGCTACAAAAAAAAAAGTTTCCTTTAAAACTAGTGCGAAGATAATCTGTCGAATTGTGTGTGTGTGTCTGTTTGCTTTGCCTACTTACAGATGGAAACTCAAAGTCCTTCTGGCTGACTAGGTTGAGGACGTATTCGAGTCGGTACTGGTTCTCTGGACATGCCAACTGCACCGGTGGTGTCAGGGTGCTCATAGCTGTTACTATGGTCTGTTACAAACACACACCAAACAAAATACATTTCAGTATATGCATTTCAGTATGGACGACAGACACAGATCATTTGTTTGAACAGTGCAGTTGCTCCAAGTAACAAGATACCAGGTGTTTTAATTCACTGATGAAACGAGGATGGTCACTTACCTCAATAGCTTCTTTAATATTATTCTTGATGTCGTTAATTTTTTGCTTCTTCTCTCTGAAAAAAAGATGCATATGTTCAGTGAAATCATTACAGTCATCAACAGGACAAGATACTACAACCATTGCAGAAATGGTACTGTGAAATAAAACTGCATCCAGTAAGTTACTGATAGATTATAGTCCATTGAGAGCATATTAATATAAAAATTAATGAAAGAATAAAGTTGACTGGAATGGTCAAATATACCCAATTATAATCAATACAGTGCATGACATTTGGTCACTTTAACTCAGCATTCCCAAACTGACTTCAACAGTTTGGTGAAAACAGGCCAGACTGAGCAGTTTTACATCCATCAGTCATCGTAGCAGACTCACAGCTTACATTATCACTACAGCACCACTGGACTGCTTTTCTTCTCTTAAACACAAGAGAGGACAACTATTTAGTTTGCAAACATTGTTATTGTAAAGTCCAAAAAAAAAAAAAAAAAAAAGCTAATGAGAGGGAGTTCCATGTTACCATGACATGGTACACAACAGCGAGCTGCATTGAGTTTGTTTTTGATCTGGGAAGGGTAAACAGACCTTCATTGGCACGCGTGGTAGAGAAATTATGTCTGTGAAGGATAGCTGTTTGTACAAGACATTTGGACTGTGTGTGACAGAAATGTTTCTAATAAAGGCAACCAGAGAGCCAGTTATCTGTCACCTTGAGCCTCCCAGGACCACAGCGCATTGTGTGTACAATAGTTCTATGTCAGTGACAAAGGGCGAGATGGGCCTCTTTGTCCTGTGCCAGGTTTTACTTTTTCACGAGTGACACTGCAGCACTAGAACGCGTGCAATGCAACGCTTCAATGTTTTAACATTAAATCACTTGCACTAAAGTTTCATTCATCTAGTTAACGAAAAAAACTGCAATTCTTCTACAACTTCACCTGACAGGTTGCATGTATGGAGTTTACTGCTTGAACTGTCCACATTATAGCTGCAAATGTTAAAATGAAATTAATGATAATGGCAATAGTTTCTATGATATTTATAATTACCAGGCTGCAGATTGACCACAAGGGGGAGCTGTCCCAAAATAATCACGACATGGATAGACTCGATAATTAATCGCAGCAGCAGTTTACAATTGCAGATGCAGACGTCCACTGTCAACACATGCAGGTTAATAAAGTAAAAACTGCAATAAGTTCTTGATAGCTCAGTCTTAATGCTGTATTAATATGTACACAAAGGAATGTCTAACTTGTTTGCTAAAGTCTTGATCAGGAAAGAATGTGAAGAATGCGGACGATCTGAAATTTACAACCAACTGAACATGAACACATTAATACTCAAAATGTATTTTCTCAAACACCATGTCTCCAATTAAACAGAAAATACACTTGCACAAACTCAACAAAATGCATACACATATGCAGACGATTGTTAACACTTAGCCAAGCTGCCATGTTGATGCAATGCTATTTATAAGGGTATTTTAGCTTATCAACATCCATTACACAATTTGCTCTGTTGCTGGTGCAGCAAGAGTTCAGAGAGCCACTAAAAAGTTACTGAAATTGATATTATGACTTTTAATCAACCTTATTTCAGTCATGTTGGTATGCTCAAATTAATTCCATCATTGGCTGCTGCCTAGCAACAACAAAAGTACACAACTACTGAGTGTTTGCTCTGTGGGTTCATATCATACGTTGGTATTGTTCAATCAGGGAGTTCTAAGTTACGTGATTAACAATGCAGGTCAAACTCAGGTAGACACAATGCCTGTTAGAGAAAAGCAGCTGGAGGTGGGTGGAAAACATGTCTGTAACATGGTCATGCTTTGTCTTTATTAAACATGATACGGCACAAAACAAAGTTAAATGTGAAATGTGCCAGAAAACAGTGAAGTAACAGTCTCGTTGGTGGTGTTCATGCTCCCTATGTGTGTGTGCTCACAACAGGTGGATAGCTGGCCAGTCAGGCTGGCAGTAAGCCATGAAAGCAAGGGTTAAAAAAAAAAATAATGCTATAGATTCTCAAAAATCAAATAGATTTGCAAAGCAAAGTTTTGTGTACCACTAGCAAATTGATGTTAACACCCAAGTTAGCTATGCTGCTGTGAAACAGTAAAGGTGTCTCCCTTCTGCAGTTGCAACAATCTGTTAAGACAAACCCTTGCTAGAATAATGTCAAATCATTCCTTAAAACTTCCATTTGAAGGAACAGAGGCCATTCAAGTAATAATTCAAATCTATTTGCTTTGATAGCTTTGTAAGATGTAAAATAGAGCTTATTTCTCTTCACCAATACCTAAAAATGTTCTAAATTACTGAATGTTAAATAATTATTCCGTTTTGTGGCGAGTGAAAAGATTTAATTAGAAGGTTCGTAGTGAGGGTGGAGAATCTTGAGCACAGGTGTATTTAATCAAGTATCATTTCAGTAATCGTTGCCAAAGTAAATGTGACAATTTAATTGTGGTATTGATTTCAGGTGATATCGTCCAGGTTGATGCATCAATCACATGCATCTTCAAAACACAGCCTGAGAAATACACACATGCACACTTGAAACCATTTGTGTAATACTCTTTGGCAAATGGTAACAGAAGCTGAGAAGCCTGTGAGGTCACTGTGCTCTAAGAAACACGAGAGAAAGAGAGAGAGAGCGAGAGCGAAAGAGAGAGAGAAAAGGGGGGTTAAGACTGAGTTTATTGGGTTAGGAGGGAGATTGAGAGGGCCTTTTTACATTTTCAACCTGATAGTCATTAAAAATCACATGGCCGTGTGTCTGCACTCTCCAGTCTTAAGAGAGCGACTGCATGCCTGTGTGTGGTTAGCAAGAGGGGGAGAAAGGAGGCATGACACAACATACTTATTACAGTGATGACGTCTAGTAATATGTTAAGGTGAATATATGACGAGGAAATGTAAAGCAGATGACAAGAAGAAATCAATATCACTACCCTGACACTATTGTCATTATTCAGTCTGTCGAGATTTTTTTTTTTTTCCTGCAAAATCTTAAATGTGTAATCAAATTTACATTCATTATACGCAGAGCAAGCTGCTCAAAAACACAGCTGGAATTTATTCCAAATTATACACAATTAATGGCACATACTTCAGTGATTGCTGGTTAATTCTTGATTGAGAGCTAGCCAGTCACGTAGAGATTATTCTTCAACTAACTCATTGACTCATTAACAATACAACTAAAGTTCTGAGTGATATCAGGGCCAGGTTTTACAGAATACATGGAATTAAAAAAAAGAGGCAAAGGGTACTTTTCTTTTTTTTAGTCTGAAAAATGTATCAAAGCAAAGTGAAAAAATGGCCAATACAAAATCCACAACCTTTAAACTGGGTCGACAAGGCTGCCTTCAAGTGACTTATAAGTGTCAATATAAAACTGTAAAAACAGGTATCAATATTTACTACATACATAAAGTGTATATCAATCAATGTCTTTACATAATGGATCATATGATTACTTTCATGTGAATGTGGTCACAAATGGAGATGAACCCACAGAGGATTCCAACTTTACGGAACTTCTTAGCATCTTACGTTTCATTGTTTTGTCTTGCAGCCTGCAGTAAGTTTACGGTTTTGCTTCAGTGTCACCACTCTCATTAGTGCCGAGAGCTTTTGGATCAGAGGTTTTGGGCAGGGCAGCTCAGTCATAGTTTTTGAAAGAATAGAGAGCGCTGAGTCAGTCATTCATCCCTTTTCCCCAAATCAGGCCAGCAAATGGAACCAGTAGTCTTCCGGTCACAAGCGAATTACTCTGACCTTTAGGTTACCACAACACTCAATCCATTCACCCAAATCTTTTATCACAGGCGTTACTGAACCCTTTCAGTCCCAAATCAGTAAATTTATGTCCTGCCTCAGGATCCAAGCTCATTAAAACATATTACTATGCTTGTCATGTGGAGACCCACAAGCAACTAGCCTGTAAGTTCTGGTTTGAACAGATTTTCAAAAAAACAAAGGTGATTTATTGTTACTGACTTAAAAAGATGACATCTGACCACACATTAACAGTCGAACACATATTGAGACGTATATATGGGAGTACTCCAGTTCAATACACACAAGGAAACAAAGGGCAAATACATCGCTGGGTAAACAAAAACAAACAACCCAGATAATTCAAACAATGTCACAGATCTGACTAAAAGTGGTGATGCTGTATGTGTTTGTGTGTCTTGTTAATGAAGACACCAATCCACCCAAACAGACATACAGTATACACACACACACACACACACACACACACACACACACACACACACACACACACACACACACACACACACACACACACACACACAGCTCAGTGTTGTGGAGTCACGCGCTGGGTCATACGCTCTTTGCCTTAGGTGCTGATTTTCTAGTCTAACCTTGCAAAGATGCTTCCATCCTCATTACAACCACCAGACCAAAGCATGCCAAGTCACTGACACACAGATGAAACTTTCCTTTTTTAACTTATTGAAACAAGCACAAGTCAAGGATGTGATCCACTGACAAACAGGCAAAAATATAGAAATGAATAAAAAGTAGGAGAATTGTTATCCTCCATAAAAAGCACTTGAGAACTTTGTCACCAGAGACTAAATTAAAGAATTCTAAATTATGAATGCTAAAAAAAACAGACAATTTAATTTGGTAAATCGACAGAAGAAAAGGAATGTCATCTTTAGATAATATTCAACAGAAGCTGGGGTCCTGCTACTGACAGGAAAAATAATTCCTGATGCTTATTTCACTATGTTTGGGTCATCAGATTGGTGATACTGTGTCCTACTTAAAGCTTAATGAGCATCTACTCCTAAATGTGCTAATAATACTCGCTAATGTATTTTAACAAAGACATAACCACAATCACTATTAGCATAAGGCTTTGAGTGTCCATGGTGAGGGTTACTAGTTTATGTAGTTTCTGATGTCATGGAGTCAAACTAAGTCATACTACTTAATTCATCATTGCACACTGATATTTTCATTCACTTCACATAGACAGCTAGTCCGCTAACAGGAGAAGGATTACCTCATGAAACAATCTAATGTTCATCAACTCTTCCTGCCACTCTGTTGAATAGATAACTTCAATCGCCCAGGTCTGCGTTTGTTTGTTTTTTTACAGAAGGTCAAACATAACCTATAAAGTCCACATCTCACAAACATTATAATAGGTTGACTCAACAGGGTAGTCTAACTTTAAATGTTCCTCTAAAAACAGCCTCCTTTTGCTTTAAGACACAACTGGAGTATCTTTTGTGGTCATCAATATCCTACAATTCACTGCATACTAGTCAATTGTTTAATATGTATCATAAGGTTGAGAAATATCACATGACCACAACCTGTGTTATCCAGGTATTTGTGTTCAGGTGGTCATGAGTCACTGGTGAATACACATCTGAAACACTACATCAGGGTAACAGGTAACAGGTTGTGTAATGGGAGCCAGACATAATTGTCACTGTTGATTCTTGTTAGCAGCTTAAATATGTTGTTAAACATAAATGTCTTACAGCTAAAAAGGAGGTTATATTGATGCACATACATTTAAATCATAGTATGTTGAACATGTCTTAGGAAATGTTACAGAAATGTTTGTGTGTGTGTGTGTG
>JANJYP010024031.1:0-13734 GCA_024605115.1 Rastrelliger brachysoma | reverse complement strand
GGCCTCAAAATTAAAGAAGGTGAACAGCATTGTGTTGAATGACATGCCTCTTAATATTATTGAAAGAGGTCTGTGTGAATTTCTTCTTCTTCTTCTTCTTCTTCTTCTTCTTCTTCTTCTTCTTCTTCTTCTTCTTCTTCTTCTTCTCATTATTATTATTATTATGAAAAGGAGAAAGAATTGGTAGATCTTAGTTGGTATCAACGATCCACTGCTGATTTTATTATTTTGTTCGTCATATCAATCTCTATATGACAAGGTTCAATTGAGGAGGTTAAATTTATATTTATATTTAATTTTAAATTATTCATTCATGTTGAGGATTATCCATTTAACTTTTTTTACCATTAAGATTACATCTAGACTGTAAAAAATGGCCTTTAGCATCAGTCTTGCATCAAATAGTAAATCCCACTATATGCAGAATTTTGTATGCATGTCTGCACAGTGTTATAATTTCACAGCTCGATGTCAGTTAATATTATACAATTAGTTTTGAACTACAGGAGAGTCACAGGTTTGCACAGGTAGAGTAATTTAAAGCTTGGGTTAAAGAATGGGTCAGTTAGAGTTTATGGAGGTGTGGTTTCAACAACTGTGCCTGTTGATAGGGTCCAATGAGATATCTATTCATGGGGCCCAAATTCCCTGGCGAGGCCCTTGGTGATGACAACAAAATGACAGACAAGCGATCAGATGAGCTCTGACCCGACATCAGTAACGCTTCAGTTTAAGTGTAAGTATAAGGTTTCACTTTACTAGACATAATGTAGTTTTTAAATTAGTTCAGACTTTATGGTTGGCAAAGGCTGCTATGGATACGTGTCTCTAACCGTCATGGAGGCTTGCAGGAAGTGACATGATAATTACAGCTCATATGGTTTGATAAGATACATACAACTGTTTATTCACACAAAAGTATGTTGCACAATAGTACATATATTGGGAATGTATTACATAGTATTTGGACAGAACACCAGTGAATGGAAATTTGAGCATCTGCTACTTATTTCCTTGTGAAACAGAATATTTGAGCAGTGGGTTAAAAAAAAAAAGGATATACAGCCACCGTGTCATCATCAAATGGTTTTCAGATTCCCATTTTGAAGCCTCAAGTTTGGCATTTTGTCCGTTGCCATCTTGGTTTTTTGGAGCCAGAAGTTACTATATTTGGATGTGAGGGTGGAGCTGACCCTAATTTTAGTGTTAGCTGCCAGCTTTGTTAGCACCGTGCATTTACAGTCTATGGTTAACTGTGATATTGCTAATGCCAATTTTGGCAAGTGAAAAAAGGTTTGAAACAAAATGTACTTACTGGGAAAACTGGGTCTTTTTAGTGAAACCGAATGCCAAACAAAACTTGACAGGTATGCACATACTATAATTGTAATCTGGTTGTGTTAAGCAGCATACATAACTACTGTTGTTGCCACGCCCTATAATATGCCCTGCTTTATCATCTGTTTCACTCTAATGACTATAATTTACAAAATGAGCATTATACCATATTGCTGTTTTTTGCAACTAGTGGAGTCATCCCCTGCTGGCCACTTGAGAGAATGCAGGTCTAAGTCACTTCCACATTGTCTACATTTTTCAGACTTCCCACTTAGTGGTGTATAGTTACAAGAGGGATTTAAAGCACATCCTTTGTATCTGATGGGACTGCTAAAAGTGGCCAGGGCTTAGCAAGTTTTAGCACGATAGGCAGCTGCAGAGAGAAAGAGGATTGTGGGTTCCACACATAAACCAAACCTGTTGTTAAATCGGGAGGAGGACAAAGCAGAGATAAATGAATTAAACCTCAACCACATTGTTTTGGAAGGTTTTTGACCTTTGTTATCCAAACACACATCTCTTCCAATCTTTCCCTGGCTTGTTACAATGACCGTAGTTTTATATGATGGATGAAAGTCATATTTGACTGGATGAATTTTTGTAAACACCCCTGAGTTCAAGATGAATCATCAAACGTTTCACAAGAAGAGAAAAGACAAGACTTTTGATGTAAAAGTAGCCTACATAAAAAAAAAAACATGTTAAGGAAAAGGGGACATGTATTTTTCATCTTACTGGGTTTTTAAAAATCTTTAGTATTTCATACACTACATGTACTTGTTTTTTTTTCATCTTTTCTTGTTGAAAATAAGCAACTGAAACTCTTTGTTATGTAACTCTCAACCTTTTTCCCACCACATCAAAATGAGTTATAGATGGTTGTTATGTCTGTGCCATGCCAAATATTTGACCTATTTCACATGACATTACAGGGCACATCAAAAATACAGTGGACACAAATCAATCTATACTGTTCAGTTGTAACATTATGTGTGCTGCCTTATCTTTTCAAATAACATTGGTGCAAAATTTCAAATTATTTGTACTCCGATAAAGAAAAAAGGGCACAAACCTAAAGTTGATGTTCTTTCATAATTATTCTAATCAATCCTAACATAATTTTATTAAACAGCTTTCAACAGCAGCTTTAAAAAGATAATTGGCTATTATTTTATTTAAGCGACACAAAAAAATAGATGATGTGTAATGGCTTATCTCACCATAGTCATGAATATAAATCTGTAAGCCCACTGTGCTCATGAAGTCATATCAGAAAGTACCTGAGACTGACAAGTGACGGATATGAAGACCTGTGAACTCTCTCACACTCTCCTTACCTCCCATCTTTGCTGACACACAAGGGACGAGCGTCCTTGTCTGTAGGTCTTCACTACAGCCACAGTTGTTGATGTCCCTGGTGGTATCACTAGTAGCAGTGTGTTGACAGGAATCGATTTTAGTGTCAGCAGCTTCACAGCATCCTCCTGGGAAACAAAAAGACATTTGTGCAGAGTCGCTGACTGAGAAGCCACTTAGTGACGAGAGAGCAGCTTGAATCTTTGAAACCACAACATGACATGGGAACAGTTAAACTCTAGGATAGCATTAGTTATCAGTGAGTAAGCAGGCTGTTAACATAACCTAATTTTTTATAGTCATTAACTTTTATTGTAATATTTTGCAGTTAATATTAATAAAAGTCATTTAATTTTATTACGTAAAGAAAAAGGCTCATATTTCCAGTTTTCAACAAACACCACCAGAAGAGATTGTATTTATAGTCAAAAGTAAAAACACAAACTTTTTATTAATTATAATCTTAAAAATAAATAGCCTTTTAATCGGGTGAATAACCATCTTTCTGGTAATGTAATACTAAATATGCATTAACCCATTTGTTTTTCACCTATGATCTATGAGAAGCTAATGCTAACACTAAAACTGTCACAGACGACTTTTTATTGTTCCCATTTGATTCACTTTAAGAAGAGAAGTCTGTCAAAGGGTCTTAAATATGCTCATGGATGTTACATATATGATATGTTGAAATACTTGAGGCTAAAGCTGAACTTTCCCGCAGTAGAAACAAAGCACCATATGCTATTCTTTTTATGTGTGCTGCATTTCAGAGGAATAGTTAAGATGATAAAAAATGCAATGTTTCGACAATTGAGGAAATGTCCAAAAACTATTGAGTAAAGAGCTTAACTTTTCTGGCTCAAAGAAGGAATAATCTAAAATCTACTCCTCCAGGTTTTATTATTTATATCACAGCGTCATACTGTGTTATACACAGCTGAATAAGCAGCCTGCTCAGTTACACACATATCTGTTCTCTACAAGGCATCGACTTGTTCGCTCGCTGTGTCCTGGGAGCTCCCTTACTCTCCATAATGCATAAGTTTGACTCTGTGTGTGTGTGTGTGTGTGTGTGTGTGTGTGTGTGTGTGTGTGTGTGTGTGTGTGTGTGTGTGTGTGTGTGTGTGTGTGTGTGTGTGTGTGTGTGTGTGTGTGTGTGCCAGCAAAAACAGATGATGCCCCAGGTTTTTATTCCACTTGACTGTAATCGGCAAATATGAATGCCTTAAACTTTTTGGCTGAATCTGTCTGTCAGTACTGGAAATACTTAACCCTCCCACTGACCGTTTTTCTCTTCAAAAAGATAACCACTGCTGGCTCTGACAGTACGCTGTTGTTTTCAAATCCTGGATATTGTTTGTGATTTATATTGTAAATCAAAGTCAAAACGACTACTCTACTGAACAAGTAATGACTGACATCGTTTTAATACACTGACATAGTTATTATTAGCCCTCAGTTACATGACAACAACTACAGCTCTCAGCCTTACCACCGTTTAAATGTTTAAAGAACCAGCAAAATGATTTTTACAAGAAGCAAAGACCTTTGCAAATTTAATGAGTTGAAACTTGCATGTTTGTGGCTGGAGGGTTGAAAACTCAGAGTTATACCACCCGTAGCACTGAAATCCATACACCAAAACTTTAAACAGCATGCTCTAGCAAATAATACCTATCCTGTAAGAAGGGTAAAGTCATTTAAACGGTTAAGTTGAGTATTCGCTGGTGTAATTTTACCCTTGTGGAAGTTTAAGTGCTATTAGACCCCAAATAACCATGAAAAATTGTACGGTCTATGTCTATCTTCACTTAGGAGAGATGATACACTGCTGGAGATTTTGTCTTCTAGGTCAACTTTGTGCAGCAGACTTCCTCTAAGGGAAAAATGACGTTTATTTTCCACGTTTTATTATAATAGGCTCATTCTTATCATTTCTGGCCATCACTGGCAGCCCTGAGCTTATTATTAGTCTTATAGTCAAAGTCCCTCCTTTGTCACACAGTAAATCGTGTTTTTTGTGACTTGGCACCCACTAGAAATACTTTTGGTCTGTATTAAATTGTAGTAAGAATTTTATCTGCCATCCAGTAAGTTTATATATATATAATATTATTCCCGTAACAAATTCTATTAATGTCTATGAAGTATTTAATACAGGTGCACACTATCCAAGCTATGTCAGCAATAGCTGGATAGCTTCAGTTAACCCTTTGCAGATCACAACAAGAAAGTGCTATTTAAAAGATAATTTCTTTGGTTTTCCTACCCCTTTCAGACCATGGAAACATAAAACGTGGATTATTTTCTCGTAGATCTTTTACAGGTGTCTACAGACCTCAATCAGAGTTTATTTGTTAAGAATTAAAAAAAACATGTTGGAGACTCATTCTGTTGAAAAAAATGAAACTCTGCTTCAACAATGTCCCCAGCACGGTCTCTCATGTCAGCAGTGATTTGTGTTTGTCTTCTTTAGTTACACACTAGGACGGCCTATATCTACAGTTTTGACCACTAAACAATCTGCTGTCCCTTTTGCCCATTACATATCTCATACAGTTGGTAAAGATCACCCATAAAGGTTTGAGTTAAACAAACTGAGCAGATATCATGACACAAAGTGACCTCTACCAAATGTTTGAGCTGACCTACAAAGGATTAACACAACAATGTCCTACAGTAAATGCACATTAATTACATAACAAAGATATAAGCACATACAGTGTTTTATGCTTCTTTTCAACAAATAACAAACAAAAAAATAGATCCTAAAATGTCAAAATTGATGAGAAACATTTTAAATGTCATGGAGTCTTGCCCTGAGGTGGATGAATGCATCCTTCGTTATTGATTTAATTCACTGCAGAAGTGTTATTAGTAGCATTGATACAACAGAGCAAATGTTTGATGCATGTTGTTAACCACACCCAAGCTTTTCCTGCTTTGACAAATCCAAATGTTTATTTTGAGAAAGCCCTGTGTAGAGTTAAAGCTGTCAGCATCTCGGTCCCTGTCACTCTTTCACTTGCCTTGAGTGAAACCCAAAAACCTGGCCAGGACAAGCATTTATTTTCCATGTTTTTTTAATAAAGCAATATCTCAAAAAAGCTTTAAAAAAAGAAAAGCTTAAAAGCTGCAGCAGTGTTCAGTTGGCTGGCAAGCAATGCGGCTAGGTGGAAGCATGGATGTATAGAGTTTTATGAATGGATACTGGATTCAGGATTTCAGTCTGGCGTGTATTCATCCTAATAAAAAGCTTCTCAGAACATACAGTAACGTATCTGTGTGTGGAAGCAAAGTGAGGTTGCTTCATGCACAGAAGAAAAAAAAAAAACTCGCTTTTTTTCTCTTTCTTTCAAATGAGCATTCACATTGAAAACTTTATGGCTATGTATCTATGGTTTGGTGATTTTCCTTCTTGCTGTTACAGTAAATTAATTTTTGGTGGTTGAAGAAAAAATAGATTTTAAATGTCTGGTGGTTTATACATGATGCAGTCAGCTGCAGCAAACACCGGATAGTGGATGTGGTAGCTACAGGCGATGGTCTGAATCTTTTAAGGTGTTGGTTGTGCTTTATCACTTGAGCAGCCTTGGAGGAAAGTTGATGTACAGAATTAACTACTCATTGGTCTGCCCTTTTGCCTTTCGCCCCCTCCTTCTTCCCAGATCATTGTCTATATCCGGGCCAGCATCCTGAGTGGAGTGCGCTCTCATGTTCCAGATATTAAATTACTCATGAAATATTTGCTTGGCCTCCAGGCTCTGCTGCAGCTTGCTCCGAAACCTCTACTTAGCCCCTGAAACGTCTCGGAGTGCAGGCTTGTGTCACCTCTCCAAGGAAGGTCAATTTTTCCAATTTAGAAACGGGGCATTACAGGCCATTTCAGATTGCATTAACATCAGAGTTTTGCTCTTGTCACCTTTTCCTTCTCTTTCTCCTTCCAGACGTACCTCTCTTTATTTCGTAGAGGAGGGGCGGGCTGCTTTCCTAAAACAAGCAGTCTGAGAGGTTGAACATTGCATGATTCAGTAACAAGAAGAGGCCTGATCACTCACGCTGTGTGCACTTGACTGTACCAGAAAGTTCCATCAAGCTCGGTGAACCTTGAAGACATTTTAAAGATACAGCCGCAGAGGCGGAGTTCAGAAGGACAACATGAGAGCCAGAAACTGTCTAGACTGACATGTTATGACCGAACCTGATGGCTACTGAAAGCACTGCTACATTATTTGATTTATTCAGCTTTAATTTAAGGGTGAATTTTGAAACTTAGCCATTAATGTATACAGTTTGGCCAGCAGAGCAGCACTGAGCCAATTAAAGGAGGATTCAGAAAAATAGTATTTATATGAGCTAAAAAGTAGCTATTAAAAATATAATATATTTTAAAATCCTGTGCTATCTGTGAATTAATTTAGTGAGTAACCAAAAATACATGTTTTAATAGGCTGATAAATGATTATATAAAGTTGATAATCACAGAAAAAATTCTATTGAGCTGAATATTATTATAATATAATATATTTTACTCAAAGTAATTTAAGCTGCATATCCAGTAGACCTTATAAAGTATTCAAGTCTTACTGAAATTAAAGATTATTACAAAAAAAATTAAATAATTTTGAAGACTGTCAACTATTATGACTATTTTTAACCACTTTATCAATGTTTATTTTAGTACATACAATACACTGTGGACATTGTGCATCATCACTGTATCACACTGACACAGTGATAATCTCTCTTATTCAAATGATTTAAGTTATATCAGCTCAGTGAAACGGCTGAAGCATAAATTAGGTGTGTGGTTGACAGAGTTTGAGGAAGATGAAGTGAGACAGTTCTGTTTTCTCTTTTTTTGTGGGTACAGTATGAGTTATTCTTGTGTAGGCAGACGTCAAGCCTGGAGAGAATAGTCGCTTCAACTGAAGGAAAAACTGGGACTGAAGGAGGAGAAGGACGAGGACAAGGAGGANAAAAAAAAACAATTAAAAAAAAAAAAAAAAAAAAAAAAAAATTACACGTTTTAATTCCCACATGGAGCTAGATACTACAAATCTACAACAGGGAAATGGATAAAAGCATCCAGTGAATTGTACTGAATTACATTAAAAAAAACATTCTACAGCTAGAACTGCATTCATTAAATTGCTGAAATACAATTTAATGCATTTTCAATTACTCCTGAGATACTTTGCCACAAGAAAAATACATAATATTTAAATAAGTACAGTTTCATTCCAGGCAGCAGATATTGAATCATTTTATTACCACCTGCAAGTCATTTTCTTTAAAATTATATTTGCACCTGTATGTAGCCTTTTTAATTTTTTATCTCTTCATAATGTATTTAAAGAGATCCAATGCATGTTTGCCAACTTTTAACAAAAATCTTTGCAAACATAAATCTTACAGCAAATGTCAAATAATTACTGCAATTCTCTACAATGTAATCTGTATTTTCTTTAACTTGAAAGCAACTGATATAGAAATGAGAAGCAGATGCAAAGATCTCTCTGACTGCAGATCACAAACATTCCCATATGTCCACCGAGGACCTCACAAGGAAGGCTACACTTTCTCTTATAGATCTCAGCAGAAAAAGGTGAGGATCCAGTCACCCGTGATTATTACCAGCTCACTCATGAAATCGCCAGCCACGGGGCAGTGATGGAGCGAGGAGAAACTGTCAAGAGATCGGGAGCTGTTTTCTATCAGATTGGGGCTGCGCTCTTACACAGGGTGGTGCCTTGTTTAGGCTCAACACCTGACACCGGAGAAAAAAAAAATATTTGATGTAAAAAAAAAAAAAGAAAGAAAAGAAAGTAAAGGAAAAATTGTAAATGTTGGACACTGAAGTCATTCCTGTTTGCATTCACACTCATGAAATATTTATATTGCACTGAGGAGCTTTTCCAGAGGCTTCCATCTCTCACAGCTTTATTATTGTACATCCAGATTGGGCTCAGTATTTTTTTTTATCAGTGTGCAGTAGTCTATAGTGCACACCAAGCTGAAGCTGAGTGTTTGTGAGAATTACACATCCAATGAAAAAAATACAAAAAACTTCTCTGTACCATGCATGCAGAAAATTAATGTTTTTTCTCTTTTTTCCCCCCACACATACAAATCAAGGTTTTATTAATGCATAACTGAGTGTTAAGAATTTAAATGATCCAGACTCTGACGCAGACTTGAACCAAAATAGGATTTAACAGCTCTCTGAACCTCTGAAAATAAAAGGTTGTACAGTGTTAAGCTCTCACTTTGATGTCTGTGTGTATCTGGAAACCTTTTTACAAAAGACACATAAAACTATAAGGTCTCTCTGAGGTTACCTAGCCTTGCTATCCCAATACTCCAAAAACTTAGTGTATAAATCATTCAAATCATATCTGTGTTTCAGCTGCATGGCCGCCGGCCTCTCAGTCTCACATCCTGGATAGAGTGCCTCCCCAAGAGTTCCCCCACAGATGACTCTGCGTGAAGTTGGTTTCTAAAGTTACATCTGCCTATGGGGACAATATAAGATCTTCAGTTTCCTTTTTTTCTTCAGGCTGAAGGTACATTTTAAATATAAAGTAAATTTTTCACTTTGTTGCCAGATAAAATAGACAGACACTTTATATTAAAATAACGTGTTGGCGTCAGTCAACCCTGATGATCTGCTTGGGGTCCTGGGGATTTAAAATAGCTAAAAAAATGCGTAACATTGTTTAGTCAGTTTTAAATATTTCACAACTTCTTCCAATTTCATAAGAACTGCTCACGAACAAGATTTTGATCTTAAACATAAACATAAAGTGTCGACAATGAAATGTTAGACCCCTGCTGTAATTGCAGTGGATTTTCATAATGCTTCATGTCTGTGACGGGTGTTAATAATACTCTTAATACAGCTCTACCCTTTAATCCTAAATTCATCCTCACTTTTCTAAATATTGTGTTAAAAATACAAATATTGAGATAAAAAGACAAATATATTAGCATTTGAAGGAGACATGGAGAATTATTTTGGAATTAAAAGCCAATATTAACAAAATACAAGAGTTAAATTCAACACACTAAAACATACATAAATATAGTTAATTGTTTTCAGAACTGCCCACGCAACATGGAATGAAGTTTTTTTTAATAGGTGCATAGTTTATAACATTTTCAAACATCTAAAAACGTTATGTTTTGAGTATATTTTGTTAAAAATGTTTTTACTGGAATTCGGATAATGAATTCCATTGACACAAACAGTGAAGTTATGTTTTACTTTTTGTCAGTTGTGTTGAAAAAGCTAAACTATCAAGATCACACAGTTAATATATGAGGTGAATAATATTTTGAGAAAGGAAGGAATTCAATTAAATCTATATATTTTTTATGAAGGAGCCTTAATGCTTAGTGGGGTATCATATACTCCTGTGCTATATTTGCTCCTTCTCGGTATATAAAACATACATTTGTTGACATACACATTTAATGGGTCAGTTCACCAAGTTGCCATAAACAGTGCCATTATCGTACCGTTGAGCCTACCGACGAGTTAAGCCACAACCAAGCTTTCCAGTAGAAGTTATGACCCACAAGTCAAGCCAGATTAGGCATGATTTGATCGCTGGTGCCATATGTGACCTACAATCTGGGCTCTGCTTGTACTGTGGGGCGGGAGGGTCAGTGATCTCCGCGGGCAAAGGTTGCCATGGGAACGACCTCTGGATGCTCCGCTCGGCTCTTTGCAGCCCTCACACATCTTAAGGCAGAATTATCCAGGATTTCTTTATGTCAATGCTGTAGTTCTTCTGCTCTATTTCCTCACCCTATACAGTTTTAACTCCCTCTGTTTCCTCTCCACACACACAGACGTTTACATGAAGAGGCACTTGAACCCTTACTTGCACTCTGACACATACATGAGCATGATGCATGGACACGGACATACAATATAGGACAACATCTCCGCCTCATATACAAACACTCTGTTACGTTTGATCAAACCAACAGATTGTTCAACCGCATGACATTTGTAGACTAGCGTGTTGAATCAAACAAACATGTTTCGTGTCCAACAAAACGTTTAACTCTTGAATCTTAAATTCATCTTTGCATCCTCTTCAAAACATTTTAAAGTCATATTTAAAGAATGACAGCCTTTCATCGGTTGGTAAATTAACTCAGCTGAATGTCATCTGGGATTCTTCAGCCTCCAGAAAAATTGTGGGTGGTAATGACAAATTTGTGCTTGTCTGCAAAGAAAAATTCTAGCCACAAGCTATTGGATTTGGAAAGCTACCATGTGTGTTCATGCTGATTGCACGAAACTTCATGGCTGACTCTATGAAACTTTATGGCTGACCTCAACATGATCTGTGATCTGTAGGAAAAACGTTCACCTATGAATTACACTGTCTGTTTTAAGTCTTATAATGCCTTACCTTAATATACATCATGTTTTTTTAATACCTCTTAGCTTGTTATATTTTTCATTAAAATAAAATTGAGAGATAGTCCAATAAAGTGTCAGAGAAAGGATCCGGGAGAAAAATAAACTTACGTCTTCCTCTAAGTCTACTAAGATAAAAAAAGAAAGGAAAAAGAAAACAATGAATACCAGTAAGAAAGAGATTCTGTTACAAAGTCATTATATTGCAATGAACACGGAAGAAAATATAATTGGATCCCCCTGGAGATCCCCAGTTTCTCTCCTTCTTTCCTCTCAGGGTTGAGGTTAAATACAAAGGAAATACAATAAAGAGGTAATATCCCTCAGAGCAGCAACCAGGTTAAATTAACCATTTTTATGCTTTCCAACAGTGAAAGCATCTAAATCCAGATCCCATGAAGTCATTAAATGACTGCAGGATTTTTATTAGATCTTTATTGAACGCTGCATGTGTGAAACACCTTCAGTTGCCTTTATAGTCCAGTCCTCATATAAAACCACTTACACAACACAGCTTGAACAATATTGACGTTAAGACATTCAAGTAATATACTAATGGATTCAGAGAGTCACAATTTCTCTTATAAAATTTTCAAATTAAATCTGCACTACTCTGAATAAATTATTTAATTTGTAATGTGAACACAAAAACTCAAAACCAGCAATGCCAGCAAAACTCTAACAGTATATTGAATAACTCCTCATAAAATGTATGTGATTGTAAAACAGTGCCATTTTATAGTGATATAATTAANCAGCAAAACTCTAACAGTATATTGAATAACTCCTCATAAAATATATGTGATTGTAAAACAGTGCCATTTTATAGTGATATAATTTAAAAAAATGCATCCCCTGCAGCCATGTTGATGTACTAAACACTCAAAGTAAAGCTCAATAGACTCCCGGCACAACTGCTATCAGTTTATACAACAGGTGCATCATGCAACATTTTAAAGACCCCTGAAAGTAAAAAACACGAAGGATGACAACTTAATTTCTGCAATAAAATACATTATGTCGTGCTGAAATCTTTCTGAGTTTCCTTCATACGAAACATCAATGAAGCAAGCACAACATTTATGTAAATTGTGCTCAGGCAGTTTCACCTGCATATGTGTGTGTGTGGAAGAGAGACAGAGAGTGTGTGTGTGTGTGTGTGTGTGTGTGAGGGCAGCACATAGAGATAGCCACAGTACAAGGATAAGCGAGCTTTGCACGACCGCAGAAAGGGAGCAGTTCTCTGAATTGCATTGGCTCAGTCAAATTTATAGAAGGAATCAAGTTGCTGGCCTGAATCTTTTTAGCTTTCCATGAAGTCTCATATTTCCAAGAACTGAGCACTGCTTCTGTAGTCTGATAAAAAAAGTGAATCCTCTATAATTGAAGCATCTGCATCTACTTAAAGACCATTATCAAGATGTTTTACACATCAAAATACCACCAACAAATAAAGAGTTATGACATGTTAAAATACCACAACTAACCTCCATTATACAGATAAAGTGTTAAGTTGGGAAAATTGATATAAAAAGCAAAAAAAGTTCAAATGGAGCACAGTGAAACTCTACACAGTCTCTAACTATTATTTATTTGAACTTGTGACAACCTCATCAAATGTTACAATGACTGCGTCAGAAATCATTCATTTGCTGTATAGTGCATTAATTTGATCCTCTGCTGTTTTTACTGGAGTGTCTGTAAAATATCCACTAAATAGTAGTCTCTGGAATTTCACAAAACAACAAAAAAAAGTAGCGTCCACTGCATGTATACAATTCCACAATCCAATGTTCTGTAAAAACCTACCGTCACGCAACTTTACAGCAGAAGGCGATGTCACAAAATGATGATTAGTTTCTGAAATCTTGATGTGCTGCTCACTACTGCTTATTATTTGCTCGCACAGCCATTATGTTTAATAACCCTGCAATTACTTATCCACTTATTACCACGTTAAAATGCTTTCAGTAAATTAATGCATATGATCATAATTTTTCTCTTCTGTGCTCTGTTGTCATGAAGTTTCGAGACTATGGTGGTATAAAAATATTGAAGATGTTGTCCCTATCCATTACTGGGAAACATCGCTCATCTCCAGATATGGTGAAAAATATATGTAGGTTTTTAATTAATTTGCAGAGACAGAGAGTGTGTGTAAAATTATCTTTAACTCCAGCTCTAATATGCAAAATTATTGTGTTAAAAAATCACTTTGCCATAATCTAATCCCTGCAAATGAAATCCTAAGAGCTTCTTGCAAGAGGAGGCGCACACTGCCTCCTGTAAGGGTATTACTACGCTACTAGCGAGTAAACTTGACACCGGGCCATTCACAGTCTGAGAGCTGGCACATACCTCCCAGTTCTGACTGAAAGGTCAGAGTTCAGTGCCGTGAGATACTACGAGGACTTTCTAATCCCACCTGGTTACTTATTTTATCATCACTCGCAGCAGACTCGGTCAGGGATTTCTGTTTGCCAAGCGGGTCAACATGGGTAGTGGCGGGTTTCAGAGGGCTTAACCAACAACTCTACACCAGTTCCAGTAAGCCAGTCGAGCTGGGTCATGATGAAAGAGTCTGTTCCCTCAAAAAAAAA
>JANJYP010024030.1:0-22510 GCA_024605115.1 Rastrelliger brachysoma | reverse complement strand
CGCGAAAGGTGAAGTGCGATACAGCGAGGGTTCACTGTATTACAGCAAAACAAGATAAAAAGATTAAGTGTGAACTGCGCGGTTCAGTTTGAAAGTTTATCAAATGCCATAACTCGGTCTATTGCTTAATATTCTTTTCAGACAAGCTTGTCCAAATCAGAAGAGCCCTGGTAAACACACTGTAAGCACATTTCTGACACTGCTTCACACATCACACCTGTTGGGTCTACTGCTAAAGTAAAGAACACTCTATACAGATGTAAACTATGTAAAAGCTGCAAGACTGGAGAGTGTACAGTAGCTGTTTGGATTCTGGAGGACAGAGTGTACCGGCTCCAGTATGTCTTGAGTTTTGATGGACATTTTTAATATCTGTTTTTTACCTGCTGATTTTTTCCTCAATGTGTCAAAGCTGTTCCCATCATCCCAGTGCAAAAGTAACTGAGAACAGAATCTCAGCGTTTTCTACCTTGCGCCTGTCGTGGTACTCACTAATGATGAGTCATGGTACAGCCTGTTCACCTCTTTAGATCACTTATACTAACAATGCTTTATGCGTTATATTATATACTATTTTGACATGCTTAAACAACAAGACTTCTATGTTAAGTTTTGTTTTTAATACAGTCATTCCACAGGAGATGATGTGGAAGGTTTATCGCATTCGCTCAATGCTAAATCACCACTTTTTAATGGGAAGTCCACAGTCAAGTCAGTGTCAGAACATCATCTCAGATACCGTCAAACTGAGCAAGGAGTAATGGAAGTGTGACCCGCTCAGTGTTATTCATACAGCCACTAGACGATCAGCAGTTGTGGATAGGGGTAGTTGTCAGCTAAGACTATTGCTTGTTTTTAAAAAAAGATGATGGTGGACTTCAACGAGGACCATGGTGACAACATCCCAGAGGATATCAGCATTGCTGAGTTAGAAATATTGTTCCTTAGTTGAAGAGATTACCTGAACCCTGAAGAAAGTTCAGTAGCTCGACTTTCTGCAGCAACTGAAATAGGCAAGACTCAACCAAAAACTTCTACAATTCTATAGCCCATCAATATCTGGTACAGGAACTTCAAAACATCACTCCAACATCCAACAGAAATCATCAGACCCCTCCGTCCTCTGTTCATCCACAAAGCTTCTTGCGTCTATCATCTATCCATTCTTCTACCATGTACTAGGATACGTGTTCCTCTACCTCCTCATCCCTGCTGCCAACTGCCTGTGCCCCAAGGGGAGTGCTGAAACACTAAGAAGTTGCAATAATACATTGCTAATGTATGCATGACAGGTATTTATAGTGATGAATTCATGTTTGTTCACTGTTTTTTTTACCCTTGTTCTTTTTTAACTGCTGACTGTAACGCTCCTGTATTTTTTAATTTTTTTTAATATCTCTCTATGTACCATGACCTACAAGTAAAATATGTTTTATCTAGCACAGTGTAGAGTTATATAAATGAGATGATAACAAGCTTATACTTGATATGTTTTTTTTTATGTAATGCCAATGTGGCTTTAAAATCAGGCATGGATAATTTGCATAGTTGTTCTCTGGTTCCGCAGCTAATTTTTCACAGTGCTGATCTTATCTCTTTCACCTGGTATCACCTGGGTGGAAAAGGTTTAGCTTTAGTAAATGGAGACAGTAAGAGCAATCAACAAAGAAACATGTTTTTTTTTGTTCTTGTTAATACCACTTCTATTCCTCTTGGTGTAAAAAAAAAAAAAAAAAAAATGAAGCCAATGAACAGGTGAAAAAAAAAAAAAACAATCACAGTTGTTATGATGTGACTGTTCCACCAGTGAAAGCGACAAACCTTCATCGCACGTTTAATCAGTTTTATATTTCACTGTTACGCATGTGTGAGTATTGGTGACTGCAGATGAACACTTGTTTTCAGCCGGTGGTAACATTCACTCAATGGCGACATTATACATATGCCTTAACAAACACACAAACAATTTAGTAGATATTAAAAGCTGAGAAATGAAGGGAGAATTCCCCCTGGTTAGCAATGAAAACAACCCCTAACCCATTTCTTGCACTACTGCACAACACAATATTGCACATTTCCAAGACAGCTAAGAGGAAATCTGGCAAGTAAAAAATGTCTGTTGGATTTTAAAAGTGAATGTTGTTTTGAGTGCAAAGACTCCTTTGTTGGACCGTGTAATATTTCAATTAGGGATGAACCCATTCAACTTTTTCAGTGTGGATATGATGGCGGGGATTTGGGTATCAGCTGATACTGAGTACAGATCTGATACCAGTGATTAATTGATAAGCTGTGCATCTCACTGTGAGGAAGAGACTGGGGTCATTCTTTTAGCAGAATCAGATTTTGCTAATCTAAATAGAAAAGATAGAACTTTACTGAATTCAATTAATTAAAGTAATGGTATCCAAAACCAGTTCAGCCTAATGTCACTGATATCCCATCCAGCTATTTGAATCAGTATCAGATCAATATCTGCTATCAGTATTGGCACATGTCCAATGTCAAGGTAGAATAATACACCGCATACAGTATTTGAATAGCTGCAGTGGCAACCACTGATTAGGAGCCATGTCGTGTAAAAGTACGTGCCCAGTGCAAAACATCAGAAAACTCAAGTAAAACAGTCAAATAATGAAGATGGTTGAATTAAAACAAAGTGCTGTCTTACATTGACGCTATGAGTTAGTAGACAGAATACTCCATTGGGCTGCTGAAGTAGCTCTGTGTTGGCTAAATGGAAAAGTAACTGTTTGTTAACATGAGCACTTCTACTTGTATTTCAGGGCATGTATAGTTATCCTAGCCACCAGTGATCAAAAAATGTATTAATGCAACTTCCGGCACAATAATTAAATGCTATGTAGATTCTAACTGCATGTGTAGTATTTTTAGCAAAAGATAAATATGTGCTAGCTTACTCTCACATATTGATATCACGACTGTCTGAAGCAGTTAGTTTTACACAGTTATAAAAAAAAAAAAGCTTGTTAGCAGCAGCTTTTTGCACTTTTAACAGCTAATCGCGACCACTTTGTTGTCACTATGACCTAGTCAATCAAATGTCATCGCCCTCCACAGTGTGTCTAGATTGGACTTATCATCTATGGAGAGAATCTGGTTACAGCATGATGTCTTTCAAACCGCAATCGATATGTGACAGCGACCGGTCGCGACTCTCGTTTTGACCTTGGCCTTCCCACTTTGCCTACACTGTCACTCAGCTTACAGGGGATCAATATCAAACTGTATCCTTTCTGTCATCTTGCAGTCATCCACCACTGAACCGACCGAACTGCCAGGTTAAAGGTTCACATCTTGGGTTCGAGGGCAACACGTGGTACGATAAGCGAACGTCGATAGCGAAATAGGGGAGCTATTCCTGTCAGTTACTTAACGGCATGACTAACAATAACTCGTCGATAACAACAACACAAAAAAAAATCCATATCATCTATAACGGGCTCTCCTTGAAAGC
The DNA here is from genome assembly GCA_024605115.1 of Rastrelliger brachysoma. Taxonomy (NCBI): domain Eukaryota; kingdom Metazoa; phylum Chordata; class Actinopteri; order Scombriformes; family Scombridae; genus Rastrelliger; species Rastrelliger brachysoma. The sequence goes on along the minus strand of JANJYP010024030.1, from coordinate 19,032 downwards.
TTCCGCCTGAGATATCTCACACACACACACACACACACACACACACACACACACACACACACACACACACACACACACACACACACACACACAAAAAAGTACAGACATTTCTTCTCTGGTGGTATCACAGGGATTCACGGGTCATCTCTTGAGCTAACATTGAGCAGTGAGCTTCTTACTTTGCCTTTGTGGGAATAAATCTAAGATAAAAAAAATATTTGGATGTCTTGAACTGAACAAAGTCGATAAAAAAAACCCTGATTTAAATACTGTGAAACAAAAACAGTTCTCTTTAAATGTGCTAATTTTACAGAAGATCTTCACCTCTTCCCTCTTCAAGCACGTCTAACGCTTCCCCCGGCAGACAAATCCAAGCACCTCATCTATATTTAATCGATGGCGGACTATTTTAAGGGAGCGTCTGCCCTTCTCCTGGCATGATAGACTCACACTGAGGTTGCTGACATTGGTGAAGGCAGGAGGGGTGACACTAAGATGAGATTTGAGTACAATGACGTTATGACTACGTCATTCTATCGGCGAAAGTACTTCCACGACACGATGGAAGATGGAGAGGGAAATTATGATCGCTTTGGTCACACAAGGGGAGGAGGGAAGTAGTTCAGCTTGGCAGCAGCTGAGTTGTAACGTCACAGAGAGGAGGGAAAAAAAAACAAACAAAAAAAACAAAAACATGTGGCGTTTAAATTAGCCGCAAAACAACGTGTGAAAATTCAAAAAGGAGGCTGCACAGGCATGCATGCAGACACCACCCCGAGCTTCTAAAAATAACAGTGTGTGAAAAAATGTTTATTTCCTGTGCTTGCATCCCTTCCTCCTCCTCCCCCAGAGCGATAGAGCACCCTGGGCTTCACATATTACCCCCCCCCCAGGCCTGGCCTTGCATTTTAGCTGTGACCTACATTTAATTCCCTCCACAAGGACAATGTTGGGCTTGACTCCTTGGACGTCGTCATGGCGTTCCTGGCTCGGAGCCGAGGAGGAGGACTCCTGTTTGACGTCTTGGTGAGACTGGGTTTGGTGGTGTTCCTGGGCGTCTTTCGCAGGTGTTTCTTCCTCTTGCTGAAATGTCACCATTTTCTTTCGTTCTTTAAAAGGCTCGAGTAAGCCGGACTGGTATATCTTTTTAAAATTAGTGCCAGGTCTCTTTCTCTTTTTGCGGCCTCCGAAACAACCAAAGAGATTGAGAGGAAAAAGTCTGAACATGACTATAGGATGAGATCCAGGTGAGTGTGTCCATGTATTCTTGTATTGTTGCTGTTCAAACGGTGGAAAAAAAAGTTCTGTAACGATGAGTTGCTGCAGAATTATAGTAAAGTATCCATACTTCAGGTTAAAAAGACATCTTGAATAAAGTAGTCCAGGTGTGTCATCTTCAACAGTACTCAACAGTGCTACATTATCACTACTGTAGTAAGTGGTGGAAAACAAGACTTCCACAAGACTTCTAGTGTTTGCTGGATAAACGAGAGGGAGGTCCTCACACTGACCCCCAGGGCTTCTGATAACTTGGGGGGACTAACACTGATAGGTCGCTCCTCCCAAAGCTAATTTTTGTCAATTTGCACAAGGAAAAAAAAAAGACAATAGCAGACACAGGTGTGCTGATGAGCTAGGATGACACCACAGGCGGGGGGGATTTTATGACTTGTACATAAAAGGAGAGCACGCCTATTAAAAGTGAGAACTGAAACTCGCTTGGATTTATTTAAAGGTCTTATTTCCTGAAACTATGATTCATGTTGACCTGTTGTGAAATAGGCAACCACGCTGACCTCACACGTGTCAGTATGTCACCGCTGATGACATAACAACAGTTCGAAAAAACATAATCAATTAGGTTAATGCACCTTTTACCCTGGATGATTATATTTAGACATACTGAAGGGGCCACAGCTGCTCCTGTGCTCTAAATTAGGAGTTTTTTGAGTTTTTTTTTTTTTTGTACAGCATATCCTGTGTTGTGTTTATGCTTAAAAGTTGTCACAAAATCCTTGGCGCCGCTTAAAATGACTTTTCTGTGGAATCCGATAGTCACAGCAAACTACATTTATTCCTTATGTTGGACCACTAGTTCCGTATGGCGTGTCGCTGTGAGTCAGTTTCAGCCTGGAATTGCTTAGCATGAGGAAGGCAAGTGACCGAACGAGTTAGTCAGGCTCTTAAGAAAACATAGCTAACCAAACACTGTGACATTTACGAGGTCTGGAAGTTCTGTTTAAAAAAAAAAAAACATGTAAGGAGACTAATATAATTGCGCTTCTTTGGTGTGGATTCCTATCATTTTAAACCCACTGAGACTACAAAGACAAATAATGACCTTGGACAGACACCAAATAATCAAGGTTTTTTTTTTCTTTCTTCCTTTTCCATCAGTGTATTTGAAGCAGGCCTGTAGAGTATGCCCACAGTACATCAACAGATACACAGACTCCAGTATGACCTAGATACAATTTCTTAAGATACAAGTCTTCAAAAAGTCACAGGGTTCAGAGAAAGGCATGCATAGTAAGGTAGAAAACACTTATAATTCAGAGCGCTGTGGGTTCATACTGGGGTAATTCAAAATGCAGGAATGAAAATATCTTGTAAACCATACGAGAAAGAAAAAAAAAAAGAGAGAGATATTCATCATGGTGAACTGATCAGTGCCACGAGTGAAAAGTAGGCCATCATAAATGTGTTTGGCAATGATTCATTATCATAATTGTTCTATTAATAGGTCCCGCTATTCTTATTCAGCTTGTGTTCTGGCATTCAGGTCATTCAGGACAGGAGTTTATTTAAAAGAGTGCATTTTTAAGTAGTTTGGTGGCGTGGAAACACAACGGCAGCTCCGCAGCATTGTGGGAAATATTCGGTTTCACTGTAATGTATAAATGACGCGCACATCATTCGTGCGTACGTACATCGTGGGCCCAGTTCAACGTATGCGCTAAGTTAAGAGAGGAAGCTGTTATCTGCAAAGCTTGATTAAAAATTTCATGAGCGTGACCCAGTGGATAGCACAGGAGACTCATCTTACTCACTTCGCACTCCCCCTTCTGCTGCCCTCCCTTCTTTTTTCTCTCCTTCCTTTCAGCCTCCATCCCTCCTCCACTAACAATGCGCTCCTCAGTTCCTCATCTTCCATCTAGTTTATGTTTATTCCTTTTTACTTGTAGTCATTCGTTTCTGTTTCTGTTCTTCCAAAATGCGTAACAACTTCCATCCTCCCTACCCTTCCTTTCGTGTAATGGACATTTTACAAAAGTAAAAAAAAAACGCCGCAAACTCGTCCATCAAGCCTGTGATCTGCTCATTTGTGTTTCCCTCTCTGTCTCCGCTACGTTTTTGGCAGTCGTCGTTGACTGCCTGTGTGTGGCCCGGGCAAAAAAAAAAAAAAAAAATGTTCCTGCTTTTAGGGTTTGACTGAAGGACGACTGTGGGTTTTTTTCTTCCCTCAAGCCGCCCCGACTCGAGTTTTGCCAAGAGCCCCAAACACTGATGTTGATGATGTCATGTAATCCAGAAGTAAATAACCGCTGCCTTCCCTTCTTTTTTTTTTTCAGCTGCCACACAAAAAAATCAAGATGTGGAAGGGATAATGAGTGTTCTGGTCCTGTAAGTTTGCTTAGAGTGAAAAAAGAAGAAGAATCGAATTTGAAGGGGTAAATGATGGTGTAATTGTGAATATGTGCTTTTTTTTTTAAGTAGTAATTAACTGCACATTAAACGCCACGGCAATGATGAAATATACAGAATGGAATACGACAAGCAAGAGCTCTACTTATTTCTTTACAATCTGTGTATGTGGAGGGGTGAAGTATTGGGCGCTAACAGCTCTTGGATGCTTCGACATATAGCCAGCTGAATGCTTTCCCCTCAGTCTCAGCCTGTATTAAGTGGAGGAAAAAAAAAAAAGAAAAGAAATTGGCCAGTCCACTGAATCACACTGCTTTGAAATGAAACGTGATGACTGTGTTACATGGCAGGGTCTGGTATAGTGGATTGAATTAGCCCGCCTGTATGTCTTTTCAAAGAATCCGGCCGTTTCACTCTAAAGTCGGCGTGTGCTAGATATTTCCTCACGCAGGCAGATGACCACTGTACTGATTTGGACTGAAGCAGAAAATAATGCGGCCTATTTCCTCAATAAGTCAGACATAATCAACTTTACTTAAATGCAGCTGGACATTAAAGCACATATATAATGTCTCTGCTGTAGACATGCTTTTATTGCGAGTTGACCATGTGTGACTGGTTATGTTGGGGCTTATCTGAGCAATCTGGCCCTGCTCACTCATACTAAAAAAAAAAAAAAAAAAAAAAAAAAAGTATTGCTTGTATGATGTTGATCACATTAGAGAAACATGGATGATGGAGGGGGGGTCTGCCTTTTTAAAAAGAAAAAAAATCTGGCAAGTGCTCGTATACCCAACTGTTGTGCAGAAGCTATTACAGAAGCATTTTCTCTAAATCTCCACAATAAACATGCTCTGATGTCAAAGCTAGCCAGCTAGTCCACATTTTCCAAGAGGATACTGAGGCATGTCTCTGTGGATAATTTTCAAGACACACACACACGCGCGCGCACACACACACACACACACACACACACACACACACACACACACACACACACACACACACACACACACGAGTACGAGCACAAGGGGAGGGCTAGCAGACTGCCGTCATATTCCAAAAACCAAAACAGATCCATCCACCATCTTGGCCACAGCTAGCCTGCCAGTGATTCTTTTTTTTTTTCTTTCTTGGTGAGACACGCACTCACAGAGACACACACACACTTTAATTGCAGAAGGGGTGACTAGCTGACTGGGGTTTGTCAGCACGGCAGGGGGATGGAACCATCTGTCCCAATAAAGGGTTAATCCAAAAAAAAAAAAAAAAAAAAAAGCAAAAAACACAAGCCGCAAATTCCAGCATTTTCCAGTCCTTGAATTTCTGTCTATATTTTTGTTTTGTTTTGATTTTTTTTGGTTTTATGGGAGAAAGAGGGGTCATTACAGCCTTATGGATACTTGAACCTTCCCACCTGATTCTTCAACCCCCCCACCCCTAAAAAAACCCCAAAAAAACAAGAGTACTTCCCCTCTTGGTGACGGCAGGAAATTAAGTGATACGGCGGGCAGTTGTTTCAATGATAGGTACAGACAGCTCTCATTTGGGATGGAGTGTTTTGAGTCAGGTGGTGGTGGTGGTTGGGGGGGGGGAGTAGGGGGAGTGTTTTCACTGCTTGGGCTGGCTGAAAGAGGCTCGCGACACACACACACACACACACACACTACGCCACAATGAGATCAAAACAGGCCTTTCTCTGGACCTGTGATATGCTCAATTTTTCCCCTTTATAAGCAATGCTTTCAGCTCTAAATGATTTCCATACAGTGAGATGAGGATGAGGATTGGGGGGGGGGTGTGGGGGGGTTGGGTGGTCTCAGAATCGGGGGAAGGGACGAGAGATTAGAATAAGAAACAAAAAGAAAAAAAAACCTGAAGGGCCAGTAGTGCAGTGTGAAGCTAAATCAGCCAGAAACCTTCCTGAAAATGAACACTGCTTACACACACACACACACACACACACACACAGACATACACACGCATACACACACAGCCGGCCTTTGTCTTTTTATTCCACCCAGAAAAAAAGCACCATAGGCAGGCTACTACCTACAGCAACATGGAAATGGAAAAGAAAGGCTTTAAAACGATCCATTTAGAGGGGCGGAGAGGGAGGGAGTGGGGATGGAGGGATAAAGATGAGAAGGGGAGGCAAAGAGGAGGAGGAGGAGGAAGAAAGAGGAGAAGTGGGGGGGGGGTCATCCAGACATGAGATAGATTGAGAAAAAGAAGAAGAGAGAGAGAAGGGAAGGAAAGAAAGGAGCGAGGGATGAAGGACAGGTATAAAGCTAACCTTAGCATCCTGTTAGCTCCAGACAGACACACAGACAGACAGACAGACAGGAGGTAATGGCTTCCAATATGATCAAGCATGTCAACAGATCAGCTTTAACACAGCCGTCGTGGAGCTAGTAACACGCACACACACACACACACACACACACACACGCATGTACTGTAAAATGCACACATGCACACACACACACACACACACACGGGGGAAGTGACACTTTTGCACACATGCAGCCATCAAAAAACCGGGACACAGACTGACGCACAAAGACGAGTACACACACACACACACACACACACACATATATATATACACCTGAGGCAGACACACACAGACATGCACAGCTTCCGTTTGACCACAGCACATCAGCCTCCATTACTGCCAGCGATGTGCCTCCGTCTCTCTCCCTCACCCCCCCTCTTCCCCTCGCTCGCTCCTGATGCCTTCCGCCTGATGCACAACCATCCTCGCCTGCCTCTCCATCTCTCCATCCCTTCTCCTACTCCTTCCACAAACACACACACACTCACACACACACACACACACACACAACCGTTAAATCACAGCTTCTCCGTATTTGAAATCAAAATACCTCAATCAAAAAGGAGCCCTTGAGAGGGGGGCTTCTCTCTCTTCTTCTTCTTCTCCTCCCCTGCCTCCTTCTCCTTCTCCTCCCCTATACAGTCCACAGAACAACACCACGTCGACAGGAGACAGAGGGGGGGGCGAAAATCCGATCAGGTGTGGATGAGAGGAGGAAAAAAGCGGTGCGGATTCGCGGTTCCTTCTCCTTCTTCTCACCCTCCCCTTCCTCCTCCCGTGCGTCTGTCCTCTGTCCAGCTTTTGGCTTTGTGATGCTAAGCTAATGGGGAGCTAAAGCTAAAGCGGTGTCCACACACATTGGCTTATAATGCGCTCCCGTCTCATACCCACACACACACACACACATACGCACACACACACCAATGCTCGGGCTTTCTCTCTCTCTCTCTCGCACTGACTGAGCCCCGCTGTCTCCCGTCTCGCAGGCACCCACATGCACCCGCCTACCACCCCCCTCTTCTTCTTGCTCGCTCACTCCCTCTCTCTCTCTCTCCCTCCCCTTCTTTTTGGCTGTTCACCCCTCTTCTTTCTTGTTCTCACAGATCCAAATCGGTGCACCCCCCCCATAGACACACACACATAAACACACACCTCTAGTTGCTATTCTCTTCCCCAGGCACTGATGTCCTAACACATACACACACAAACTCATACACATGCTCTGGGTGTTTAACAACTCATCCTTGACCAACATGTGAAGAAGACCAGAGTAGAAGAGGGGGGAGTGAGGGGTGGCTGGCCAAAGAGGCATGGCTGAAGCTATGTGGGATACAAAGGAATGACTTTAAATTCTCAGTCGCCAGTAGTTACAGGTGTTACAACCACAAAAGATCTAACACACAGGCAAACACCATACAAAACCTATTTATGTTGAGTCAAAACTAACCAGCTGGACCACATCTGCTCGCACAAGTTAGGAATCATCACGTAGGATTCATTTGTTATGCGCTACGGCCAGAGGACGGGGGTTGGGCACAGCAGCAGCGATACAATGTAAAAAGAGAGAGGGGTCAAAGGTCGTGTGTCCCAAACCCCCTCTACTATACATATTTGAAGTGGGGTGGGGATATGTAGAGAGTTTTAGGAGTGATAAAATCAAGTTAACAATGCAAGGTGTGAGCCAACAGCTGGGGGGCGGGGAAGGGGGGCAAATTAATTTTGGGTGATGATGAGAAATTTAGATAGAAAAAAAAAACTTGGACAAAAAAATCTGACATGTTTTTGTTTCATTTACTCTTCACTTACTACTAAAACATTCTATTGTGAAGATTTGTGCGATATCGGTATACGGTGCATTCTTAGTTGTACACAAAAGTTGAGATTTCTAAGTTACCCAATCAGAAATTTCAACTGGAACGTCTCCTGAATATCCCCCCAAAAATCAAAAGATAGCCCAGGCCCAGTGCATTACTAGTGTCAAAGTTGTAGTAATACACACTTTATTAGCATTTTTGTCTCATTCATGTCTTGTTAAATCAGTTGCACACACACACAACATTGTCCAGCTCAACATGTGCACATGTTGCTATACTGTTTGCATGAGCAAAACACTACAAAAATAGTTTTCTGAAAGATAAACTGGAATGACAAAAACTCTAGGGTATGATGTCATTCCCAGAGGTAAACTTCCAAGTTACATGAAATACAGCAGTAGTTCAGATTTAGTGGCACAGCTCTTGCTTCTCTTGGCAAGTGACATTCTCTTACATAATGTTCTCAATACCAGGGTACATATTAGGTTGTCAGGATCCAAATACAGGTCTAACCAGCCTACCTCTACCCAATACAACATCAGCACTTAAAAAAAAAAAAAAAAAAAAAAACAACAACAGGAATTGACACCTTAAAACAACAAGTGCTCTACATTACAGCGCTCATGAAGGCAGCATATTATTATATTACTTAGTTAGCAGGGTGTACCTAATAAACTGACGCAGCACATACAGTATAGTGCTGATCGCAATGTGGAAAACTATTTAATATTAATGTTTCATGATAGGCAAAAATTATACAATATATAATCTAATGAGATCCTGCTACTGTTAATTGTGCCATTGTCAGATTGAAACGCATCATTATCTACAAAACTCTCATAGCGGGCTGCTGTACACAGTGTGAGTTTCCATGCCTTGGAATGGAAATGAACTATTTCCCATATGTCAAAACAGACTGAGACGGCGAGTGAGCGCAAATAAGCATCCGCATTTTGAAATCGAGCCTATACTGTGTGCATTGCTCCAGAGGCGTAATTTGCTCAAACTACCTCTGTGCATCTGTCCTGTGTATGTGTGAAACTGTGGCAGTGATTGACTATCACACACTCTTGATTTTGTGTGTGTGTGTGTGTGTGTGTGTGTGTGTGTGTGTGGGTGGGGCAGTGGGGGTTATGAATCTGGGGGAGTTCACCCATCATTCACTCTGTTTGACAACATTCCTTTGACTCCAGCTAATGGTGATAGCAGTGAAAAAAAAAATCCCCACTAGCATCCATTCAGCTTCTATTGTATTCTTCTCACCCCCTCCTTCTCATCTACCTGCAGCATGCTGGGAACCCCTATTCTCACTGAAATGGGTATTGTGTTGTGGCCTCTTTCTAATAGCATTAATAAAATATATGTTATTCCTTCAAATACTGGCTGTAACCTCAAATGCAAAGGGTACAAGGCCTTTATTGGAAGCAGGCTTATTTATATTACAGAACGGCCTTTATTTCTACTTTGTCTCTCTATTTGATGATATTTTACAGTGTAAACTATATAAACTATGTTGTATAAAATGACATCAGTGCACTAAAACAGTGAACTTCTCTTGGAATTTTATAATTAGAATTAGCTATGAATACATTTTAAAAAAAAATGGAGGACAAACAAACAAAAAAGGCATATATTAAACTTGAATAAGAAAAAAGGTCAATTATAAATAAATAAATGCTGCCCTGATAACTTAAAAAAATAAAAAGAATATATCTCCACTTATCGAAGACTATAGTCTCCAATACCAATATTTCAGTGATATATCGGTCGGGTTCTACCGGTGTACCACTTAAAAGTTAACTTCAGTCAATTTCAGCATTTAAAAGTTACTCCTGGAATGTTTTGTCATTACCATTAAAATATGTACTGTTGTATACTCGTACTTAAACATTACCACATATCCTACATCTACCATTCTTCTCTGTAACGGTCAGCCAGAGGGCTATGCATGTACTCATAGCGCGGGAGTTACATCCAGGTAACTACTATACTACTACTATACAATACTACAGCAGGATTGTAACCACATAACCTGTTTTTGGCATTGGCTTTCATCCATGTCCCCGCCCTTTACAAGACTACCATCTTATATTTGAATTTATGAATGGTTAAAACTTTTATAAAGAGAATGACAATAAAATTAGAAGAATCTGATGAACTTTAGAATATATTGAGTAGATTTCAAAACCATCTGGTGTTACCATTAAATTGCAAACTACAACAGTAGGAAGATAGTTATACACTGTACTGTAACTTAACTTAAAAGGTATCCTATGGAGTTTCTGACCACTAGAAGTGCTATGGAGCATTACACCTCCCAATTATGTCACTGATTCTGAGTTCATTAGCAGTAACAAGATAAAATGTGGGAAAAAAAATGAAAGAACGCAGATTTTAAAAAAAACTAAAACTACCACAAAGTAAACAATACTTCTGTTTGCTTTCAAGGAAATGTCACGGGACACCTTTAAGCAAAACGTAAATCTTGTACTGTGTGCTAAGCTGCTCTTTGAATAGTGAAACACGCAACCATGCTGGTACACACTAGTAACCTAACAAGAGTCGTCAAGAAACCAATGAAGTTATCTTACTGATAATGTTCTCCTCACTTTCACAGAGTCCAGCTCATCCAAGGTTTTAAATCAGCTAGTCCCAAATCTAGATTTTAATTCCGTCTGTGGCCGTCACACGTCAGCTGTTGAGTGAAAGCAGGGGAGAACAAACTTGGCTTTGTGATGGTGTAATTCAGTTGAGGGAACTGGTATAACAGGAAGGATGTGTTATTGGGAAGACATGCCTGGATGTGTTAACCTAGCCTTGACAAAAACAACATTCTTGACGTAGTGGATGTCACACGGTGGATAAACAGAGAGTTGACTGCCACACATCCTTTTTTTTCCTGCTATCTGATAAGAATAGAAAAGAACATCTAAAGACTTCAAAGCCCACTTCTTTATCTTTCTTGTCCTATTCTTGATTCTCCCTCCTGCTGTTTAGGAACAGCACAGTCATTCTCTCAGTGAAAGCTTCTCCTTTTGTTCAGGTGACACAGTGTAGTTGCATCTGTGGATGTAATAATGTAACCTCGTCATGGCAGCAGCACTGGAGAAGCTGTTTAGACACACACTGTCTAAAACAGACACATACAGGCAAAATAAAAAAAACACATGTATGAGACCAGCTGAGTGACGTCCCATCCATCCACAAGTCATATGTGCACATATGTTTATGTTAGCCTCACTGGCTAGCTGGAGCCACCATTGATTTGAGTGTGTGAGAGTGTTTTTGCATCTCTCCATCCCCTCTCTGCCCATCCCCCCTTCTTGCCCCCCCCCTTCTCTCTCCCACACCCAAACCCTACCCCACCCCCATCTCCATCCCCACGGCTTCAGCATCCCCCTACCCACCACCACCACCTCCCTCCGAGCCGTCCTCTTAGCCTATATACAGGGTCGTCCAATCGTCTAGTGCTGCTAGCCCCGCAATTCATCACACACTCACGCACGAGAAACACGAGCTCGGGCGAACCCCACCACCATCACCCCCACCTCTCTCTCGCTCATTTGAGAGGCGAGGACCTAGCCATCAGCATCACATCCACGGCAGACAATACTGCTACTTGCCTTTGATGCAGGAAAGATCAGAGTCCCCCCCTTTTTTTCCCGAGCTGTAAAAAAAAAATCAGGTATAAAGCAAAACTGAACAATCCTCTCTCCTCCTCCGCTGCTGCTGCTGCTGCTACTACTCCAATCTCTGACAACTGTGATATAGAGAGCATAGATACAGAGAGAGAGAGAGAGAGAGAGAGAGAGAGCAGCGGCAGCGAGAAAGGGACGAGAGGCAGCGGTGTCATGAGTTGGAAAGGAGGTGAGGGGGGGGTCAAGAATGAGAACTGGATAGAGAATGGGGGCAGGAGAGGGGGGGGGGGTGTTGGAGGGTCGGCGCCGGGGATAATGGGAGAGTGGGAATGCTGAACGCGCCGATGGGGTGACCACAGGGGAAGCCGACGGACGCCTCAGCAGATGGGGGGAGGGTGAGAGCGGCTGTGGCTTCACTTTTTTTTTTTAAAAAAGGGGAACAACTGGGAGAAGAACTTTTTGGAGATGTGAGAAAGGGAAACTAGGTCTAACTAGTTGTCAACAACTGACTTCATGAGTCCAGCTTAGGAGATCCACCTCGTGGTGCAGTGAGCTGTTGGACTTCTACCCTGTACTTATTGAATCTCTAAAACAGCTTCATCATTTGAAGCTCTCATGGCTTCAACTGTATTTTTGCAGGTGATACGAGCTACTTTTTTTTCTATACTGTGTGTAAATATCTTGTCTGAATTTAATCACTTCTTGTGCTACTCAACCCTTACATACTGTTAACACACATTTCTAGTTTTAAAAGCTTTAAAAACACCCTATGCATTTTGTTAAAGCGGACTTTTCCTAATGTAACCCCAAATATACAACAAAAAATGTATCATATTTCTATTCTTGTGTAGCTGATTCACATTTTTGTGCATGCAAATGTCCAAATTTGACCCTTTTGTACTCTTCCTATTCAATAAAATCCTCTCTTGGACCTACATATAGTGATTGTGAATGTCTTTTTTTGCATAGATAAAGACTGTTTGCTCTGACAACATCATTAAGGATTAATCTAATTATTAATGTATTAATAACTAACGGGGAATTTGTGAATGTGAATATGTGCAGAGACTAATCATGAGTCGGAATATGAACAGTACGTAAGGGTTAAATTAGTGGTTTTCCAATGTGTAGAAGCCAAACAGAATAAGAGGGGACCCTTGAAATAGTTACATGTAAAAAGTAAACTATAAAGTGTAAATGTTATTTTAAGGCTAGAGTAGTTTAAAATTTAATGCTAATTAAGTTTAGACGCCAGTTACATCACACCTGGTTATATGTGTCTCCCCTCGCCTCTGTAAATAAAAATCATCTCTTACCGTTTTGTTTACTGACACTTTACAAACAGTCATATGCATTCAGGAGTGGCACAGAAACACAAGCAGTAGCGTTCAGTCCCTGCCCGCTGTATTGCTTCCTGCTTGGCAAACATTTGGCAGTGTGGGTGGGTGGGAAGCCAGTGAGGGAGTGTGACCTTGTCGCTTGCACTTGAGATTCCCATTGGTTGTTTGGGGGCACCACTATGGCGGAAGGTGGGGGGATATTAGTGAAGCTGCTTGCTGACAGATGGATGGACACCCAGGCCAGCACAGTGATTGGAGTGCATGAAGGGGGATTGGCGGGGGGAGGAGAGGGGGCATCCATTTGAGTAAAGCAGAAAAATTCCTTAGTAACCATGAAAGTGTTTATTCCATTACTCCACCACACTATGGTTGAACTAATGGTATATTGATTGAAAAACTTTACAGACAACAGCTTTAAATTAAATGTGTTTTAACTGAGAATTTGAAATGTTTGAAATGGGGTTTTTTTCCCAATTTGACACATAAAACACAATTATATATGTTATACACTGACTCTTGAATCTAATATTGTTGTGACACTCCTGCCGATAATGCTCATGTGAATATGAACTGAGGTTGAGCACTCTAACAAACTGTCATTCAGAGAGTTAGATTTACTAACACCAATTAGAAGAGTGCACGTGAGCATGCACAATTACTGCTATCATGTTTCCTGGTTCAGAAGCAGCAAAAGAGCCCCAACATCCACAGTCGCACGTCTCCATCTGTCTCTCCACCTGCTTTGCTGTGCATTAATCACACCTCCACCTACGACATGCACGTACACACAGATGGGGCTCTAAACAAGCTTTGGACATACGTCAACACGGACACACGCTGACCTCTCTCAACCCACGGGCCGAAGCGACCGCAGCTGAACCGTTTTCACTTATACGCTGCCACCGACATGAATGCACAAATGCTTTTTTCTATATAATTGCCGCGTTGTTGGTCTTGTGTTACTTTGCCAGTATGAAGGGCATGAGGGAGTATTTATTCATAGACTGGGCCCACTGTGATATGCACTCTCCATAAAACAAAGAAGAGAAATTAAGCTATGGCATAGGATTTGTGAATTTCATACCCGGGCACTCCTCTAGAAGTGCATGACAACAAAAACATTACAGTTCTATAAAACATATGGCCTAGGGAACACCTTCATGCTTTGTTTACTGCTAATAACACCAGGATTTTTACTGGTGTGCTATAGACCCGCTCAGTGATTAAAATGGCCATTATGGCCAGACCCCCACCGTCCGTGTCTGGCTGACATATGGCGGTGGAGGTAATGCAGATAAAGTCCCTTAAACAAGCCTCCAGAATACATTTAGTAATTTGTGTGAGAGGGCCATGAATAAACTAATTGAAAATCCAGCAGATGAGAGCCATTAAAGGGGAAGGGATGAGTCTGGGGAAATGAGAGGTGCAAAAACAAACAAAAATCCAATTGACTAAAGCTTTTGAGAATGTCTGCTGATTGAAATTTTAAATCGTGATCAAGTTTGCATACTGCGAATTTTATTCTACTCCCGCCCAAAAAAAAAAAAAAAGTGTTTATTATAGAAAGTGACATTATAAATATGAAATGACGTGGTATGTCTCTCTCACACACATGGAATCTATAGATAGTAAATGATGTGAGGCTAATGTATCCCAGCTGCTAACACTTCCAGTAAAATATTAAAGTCATGGAAAGAAGAGAGGAGAGGAAAATCAAACACAGGGCTCACAGTCGTTTCTGATGTTGCCTCTTTTCCCTCTCTTTGCCCCTCTGTCTCCATCGAGTGAGACGTGCTGTGACCAAAGCCGGTAGGAAACTCTAGCTCCAGGATTATGACAGGACAATGGTGCGCCTGGCTCTGATTGTGTCATGCAGACTGGTGTCACACAGCATCGATCAAATCATCTTTATAGGTGTCTTCTTTGTTCTCCTATGGACAGTTATTGCATTTACCAGTCTACTTTTATGGTGTCATTCCAACAATGCTGCATTCATCACACTAACATCTTCAAGAGTTCTTTTTCATAGCAGGGAAAAATAAAACACTTCAAATATCTACTCTGGCTTTTATGCAGCAGCATCTACAAGAGATGTATCCCACTTCAAAAAATGAAAAAAAAAAAAAAAAACAACGAAAAAAAACACGTCTCTGGATCTTAGCTGTATCAACAGACACAGACACGAGGCTCTATTCTTGGATTACACAGCCGGCTCTGGCAGAGGAGATACTGGTTAGTGATAGAAGGTGAGGGACTTGGATGATGCCGCGGCGACTATAATTACTGGCGCTATTGATCCTGCGGAGATGAGATACTACTAGCCTAGTCACTGTGGAGTCACCAGACTTTCCTCTCACTGATCAAGACAATATTAGCAAAGCAAACTCCATGCTGACTGACCGGATGGAGGGAGGAGTGCGCGCGGCAGTTGACTTTGTATCGACTCTGTTTGTCATCTGCTGAGGGGGAGAGGACGGAAAAAGTCCATTTGTGGGATGAGAGGGGATGATGAGTGATGGATTCAGATCAACCCTCAACATGAGGCCTGCTTCCAAGGAGGGTATGAAGTAATCAGCCAGGCTAACAGCACAGCCAGTATTAGTCAAAAGGGAAGTGGAACCATGCTCGGATTAGACTGGAATAATCAGGCTTAATTAGATAACAAAGTGTCTGTGTGAGGTGGCGACACTCAATCACTAGATGGATCTAAAACTGCTCAAGCCTGGAGCAAAAAAAAATGTTTGTTTTTTGTTTTATAACTGATGATCATAAAATAAGTGATTAAAAATACAATGTTCTGTGTTAACTTGCAGAAACAAAGTTATGTGAAGACTTGTGTGTTAAGCCAGCTGATCTTTACTGCTTGTTTAAATGCCAGAACATAGAGCATGAAGAATGTGAGAGAGGAAATGCTAGAACAAAGTGGAACATGGACTTACAAGGCACGGCGTGACGATAGAGGTTGTCTCGTATGGTCTGCTGCAGTTCGTGGTCGGGCGAGGACTTCTGGAAGCGCTGGCTCAGATAGTGCTTCAGGTCCTTGTTCAGCTTGCTTCCTGTCATGGTGGAAAATAAACAGGAAAAAAAACATGTGGTGACTACATCACAACCACACTAGCAGACCACAAGAACATCACAAGAGTGAAAATCAGTGCTGTTATACTCTGCGGTAAAGTGTCAAACGGACACAGTTTGACTCCGGCCTGCAAGTTTATCCTGTAGCTGTGGCAATGCACGATGCTGCGAGCGTAGCCGTGAATTGTACACAAGCCATTGTCACTTGGGGGGGTAGCTTGGCTGCTGGGCTCTCCCTTTTACCAAGTGGTTGGGGCTAGCCAAAACCGAGACTTGCTATAGCGCCACGGCTAGCACCGTGAATCAGCCCTCCTACCGTTCAGCCATCTGGGCCTCAGACACACACATTAGGCAACTGAAGGGCAGCACTGTTGGAAAGTGTCTCTCTATGTGTATGTGTGTGTGTTTTTGTCTCTGAATGTGTCTGTGTGTGGCCATTATAGAGAGTGTCCACATTACAGACAGTGCTAAGCATGTGCAAAGACAACACAAACAGTGTGAGAACATGAGTAATAGAGCGGAGAGGTAATACACACTCTGGCTGCTGACACAAAAAGGAAAAATGACATCATTTACCTAATGACTATTACAATGTATTGAACTAAATTCATTTCAGGGAACAACAGACATCTGATCATGTACTATACTTTGTAGTGTATGTCATATTAATACATACATTTTTACATACATTATCCTACTACATACAAATGATTTATCTATCTTTATGTATGGCTGCTGAGACCATTTTTGGTTGTCTTGGGCAAACAACCAGTCATAAAAAGGCCCTGGATCCTGTTTCCATGGAAACTGTGTGTATGTGCATGTGTCTGTATGTGTGCNTGTGTGTGTGTGTGTGTGTGTGTGTGTGTGTGTGTGTGTGTGTGTGTGTGCATGTCTCTGTGTGTGTGTGCGTGTGCTCATGTGTGTGTGTGTGTTTAACATAACAACATGATTGAGATTGTTAGCATTGTACAGAAGAGCATTCGGCTCCGGTTGGAAGAATCATTGTAGGTTCGTACAATCGAAGCAGAACGTGCACATCCCTCAGGCATGATATGACTGCTTTTCATTCTACTGTGACCCCCAGCTGTTGTCTGTCATTCATACCACCGGGCATCACAAGAGCTGAGATGCAACACGTTTTTAATTATGGTTACACTGCTGTTTGATTGCCCAAGTCTGGTTTAGAAGCTGCCGGGCTCACGTTGCAATTAAAATGTCAATATACAACATGCTCAACCCTTTAGAGAACCTTACTTGGGAAATAAAAGTTAGCTGACATTTCTTAGCAAATAGTATTGTCTTGTTATTTTTTAAAGAATATCATTTAAATCCTTAACACATTTTTTTATTTTTAGGCCAAGCTTTTCAAGATTATAATTGATAGAAAGCCTATTTCAGTCACCTTATGCTCACACTGGCATAATTTGGAAAGTTCTTATAATAGGGCTCAGCTAATAATTATTCTTATTGTAAAAACTGCTAAGTATTATATGATATGAAGTTTACTGTTATGTATGACACACAGTTCTCACATTGGAGAAGTTGGAAGTAGCATATGTTTGCTTCAAAAAGACTAAATATGGGTATTTGCTAAAATAGTCACAGCTGATCAAAAACTCAATTAAGCAACTAATTGTTGCAGCTCTACCTTGTATACGAAAAGAGGGAAATGTTGTCTTCTTGATTGAACGTCATCAGTCTCTGATATGACCATTTGATAATCAGTCTTGGAGGAAAGGTTGCCTAAGCTCTTTCTGGGAAGGAACTCTGCTCCTGGCCTTGTCCCATCTAGACATGTCGCAGTGTTGTAATCCTCACAACAGGTCACAAACCAACGCTCGGGCCAACAGAGAGCTTAATACACACCCTGACATGCTCTTGTACACACCAATTACTAGAGAGCAATGGGCATTCCTCATGAGCAGACCCCCATTGACTGACTATGACCGTGTTTGGATTTTGGGTTGGGAAAACTGCCACAAGATAAAACTTAAAAAAAAAAAAGATCTACCAAAGAAGACAGTGCAACTGGTGAAGACATTGCCCAAAGCTATACAAGTCTGACAGATAGCTACAATCTCTATACTTTGCTATACAACTCTATTTATTCATATATTTAGGTGGCAGACTGATTGTATATCTTCTAAGATCATAACTACCTGATAGCAGGTTTCTCTCATTATTCTTCCTGGTAATGATAATGTCAATGGTTCTGTAATGTGGTTCATATAGCTTGGGTTTATTCATTTGAAAGTAGTATTGTAGCAAATGGTACAAAGGTTTAAAATGGCTGTCTGACCATTGAAAGAATTATAATCTGGTGAAATGTTTGAACATAGAACAATCATAGAACAACTGAACAATCTACTTTGGTGAGGACAGGTTTTAATGAAGCAGGCTGAATGGAAAGGAGTTGGATACGTTCTGATACTTAC
Organism: Rastrelliger brachysoma; assembly: GCA_024605115.1. NCBI lineage: Eukaryota > Metazoa > Chordata > Actinopteri > Scombriformes > Scombridae > Rastrelliger > Rastrelliger brachysoma. The sequence continues at coordinate 744 of JANJYP010024030.1, read as the reverse complement.
TTCAGTATCTGTTATCTATTTGTTCACAGTTTTTGAAAAAATAAGCATTCATGTTAAAAAGAATGCAAGCTATCAGTGACCTCAATGCTCCTGACCACCGGCTTTTGATTGGCCCAGACGCGGTGGCTAGGAACAAAATATGCACAAGGTCCCCCGGAGTTAACTCAAACTCATTTCAAAGCGTCCCAACTTAATGTGTTGCTTCTGGTCTGAGGTCAAATACTATTCCACCACATTTCTTTTCTAATTTCCTTTTTTTTTTTGTCCATTACTTAGAACAATAGTGGACTACTATAAAACCACTCTCCTTAAAGCCAGCCGCAATGTGTGGATTTCAGTCTTTTGGTTGGCTCCATTTTGGGCAGAGAGTGCAAGTACAGTCAACTTTTATCTTAAGAGATTGATACTCTGAATGTTCTACCAGCAATCTGTCACCACCCTTATGTGCAAAGCCGTCAATGCGCCTGGGCCTTGCATTTTTAAAGTGCTCGTTTGAATCTAACTTTTGTTGTGTAGCGCTTTTCAGACAGTAGTTGTAACTCTAGATGCTCTAAACGAAGATGGCGCACAGATCCCCTCAATAGACACCATGTCTCCATCATGTTTGTGGTGATTCTGGTTATACTTAGCATCTGCGGACCTCGGCCGGCTAATGGCGTGACTTTGACACTTGGTCGGTTAGTCAGTGAGTGAGTCAGTGATGGACAGACGCATGGTGTGTAGGGTTGGCCTCGTTGTTGTGCT
>JANJYP010024000.1:0-13367 GCA_024605115.1 Rastrelliger brachysoma | reverse complement strand
CACACAGGGAGTCATTCTGTCAGCCTGTGAACTTTGACACAAACTTTTGTGCTCAGTGGCTCATAAACACTCTTCAATTATATAATGTCTTTTTCAGTTTCTGTCAGAACCAGACCTCCTATTATCTGGTCTACATGTCCAGATTATTATTTTTGAAAGACTAACCATGTTGGCATATTTTTGTCACAAATGAGCTATTTTAAGAGACCAACAGACACAGTATGAGAACCTAATAAATAAACTAAACATGCTTCCTGCTGAATAACATCAGTCAGTTTATGTCATTGCGGTTCAGTACCTGATTTATCCCATACGACTGTCTTCCGCGGTGGTTCAGTTTCACCCACACACGATTCAAAAACAGAGTAATAAATTACTAAAATGCAAGAACATACTACAACAGTGAATCTTCACTTCCTCGAACAATAAAACCAGCAAGCAGCCTGCCGCCCCCTGCCGCACGGTGTGCTGCTGCTGCGTTCAGGGCTCCTCGTAAATTCTTACATCCCGATTTAGATATCGGAAATTGTTCGATGGTTAGAATGAAAATACACCATAATAGAGATAAAATGATCAAAACATCCATGTAAGATACAGAGGTATTTATCACCTGGATTTATTGTATTGTATTGTATCGTATTGCATTGTTTTTTTCCAATCAATTTTAGACTATCCAAGGCAACCAATTTTGTTTGTGGGCATATTAAAATTATACTTGGTTTTTTGAGGTCTTTATGTTCAGAAAAGCCAGGGAGATTGAACATTTCTCGTTCCATTTGGCTCCTTTCTTTCCTGTAGTGAGCCTCATTCTTTGCAATCTGGTCTCTCAGCATCCTCTGTTTCTCTTGGATTTTCACACTAGGTGTCACCATAAATATACAACACAGTAACAGTGATAAATGGTGTGTGTACTTTCTTAATCTTAGCTGCTGTCTAATATTAAATATATTTGTTTGAAAAAAGAAGAATACTTGTTTTTTTTTCTAAATGAAACTGAGTGTAATGCATTTCTGTTTTTGTAATCAAGTACACTGTAATGTCCTCCATGAGATTATAAGGCATTTAAGGATGTTGACAATCAGATAGAGGTAATCCAGTCCCCAACATTTGCTTTAAAAAAGCAAACAAAAAAACCCCAACTGAATGCAAGTGAAACTGGATATGCATGCTAACCAAAGAATTGTGCCTAATTGCCCACTATATTTATAGTATTGCAGAATGGTTGACCAGGTATTAAAGGTTTCCATGCACTCAGCACGCAGTTTACAAACATCCTTGTGGATTGCATGCAGCTCCTGGGAGAGATAATACACAGTTGACTATCAGTCATCTCTCAATATTTGTCTTATAATCCCTCTTTTAAAGGAGATTTCACATCAGTCTACACTACACTAACAACTTTAGCTGCACATTGTTCTCACAAGTCTTTATCAAGTAAAAGTTTTGTATGCTGTGTATGTGTGTACTTTCTGGACCAATGGTGAAATGAGACAGCAGTGAAATGGAAATTTAGGATTCAGCTGAGATTTAAGATGTAGCAAGTGTTTCTTCTCATTCTGCAAACATATCTTTAGATCCTCCCTTAACTGTTCATTCCTGGTTATCAGCTGATTGAAGCATTTGTGACATTAGAAAAGAAACATATGTTGTTTTATTAGTAACAAGTGTAACACAAATGTACACAAAAAAAGTCCCAGAAAATATGCATATGCAGGTCAGCTTGAAAAATATGAAAATCTAATGTGAATTTATGGTAATGTGGATTCTCTGGGTGACACTAAACCTGTCCAGTTTGTTTTCCATTGAGCAGGTGGTTTTTAGTAAGCAGCTGTTATCAGATTTATAACTGTGCACTCTGTCCTGCCAACATCCTCTCTCATTCCAAAATCTGAAAATAAAGCCAACAAGTCAGGTCAAGTGTGGTTCGAAAATCAGGAGGGAATTGCAGTACAGCGCACTGTTAGTGGTCTACAGGAAAACAGACTTCACCTGATCTTTGCATTTTTTCGTCTTCCAGCTCCTCATCTATTCTTTCTTCGCAAGCCAACATGGCAGTAGGATCTTGACCCACAGCATGATTATGACAGTTAAAAGTACTCTGTGATACTCTGAGACTGGATAAAGCTCTTGAGCCTCTGGATCTCTCATCTACCAGCGACACAAACAAATGCACACACACAAACAGTTGAAATGAAACAAGTGAATTGCAGAAGATGTAAGATATTAGACTTCAGCCAAATATAAAAACACAGAAAACTGTCGATTTCAGAGAAAGAAAACATTTAATATTGCTTAGTGAACAATTAGTAAGAGTGTTATTTAAAAAGAAAATCACACTCAGTGGAAAGTGATCTTTGCAAACAAGAGGAAAAATCCACTGTGTTTGAGTCAACTATGTAACATAAAAGGCATTTCATTACTCTTCAAGACACAGAGTGCCTTGGACTTTTTCCACTTGTTCTCAGAACGGATTCCCTTAAAACAGTTTTATTAAATGCTGTTGTTTTGACCTTCTCTTTTACTACTTTAGATCTATAGGATATCTTGAATTCTTGTTTATGGAGACATTAATGTTTATAGAATTATAATATTTCATATTAAAGGTATTGAGCATGGGTTCAACATCATCACTGATAAATATCTATGGGTTTTGTAAGTATTGGCAAATAACTTGTCTCTGTAGAAAAGACGTCCATTTTTTTCAGTATTCCAGCTGTCAGCTGGAATATTGGAGCGATCATCATCTGTGTGATTCAGCTACTGGCACTCTAAATAATGGCACTGGACTGCAGGTTTACACTTGCTGGGGGAGATCATGCCAGCAGGTATCTTTCCAGAAGCAGCTGCTGCTCATTGTTTTCCCATCATCACACTTTTCTTGGTTTGGTCTTAAAATATAATCATCAGTAATACTGCATTAAAATCTGTATAAGTACAGCTAAACGTATAATTACACTCACATTGTACTACAGTCTGACTCACATGGCATCACATTAATGGCTCTCCAGTTTTATGGGGAAATCATATTCCATCATGGAGGGAGGTGTCCGGCTTAATTACCCGTGATCATAATAATGTCAACAACACGCTCCATTCCTGGTTCTCGTCCAGGATGAGTAATGCTGGAGTGTGTCCCAGAGTCCATACTTCAGATGGATCACACTGTGTTGATAATTGCACTGACACGGTTATACTACTGTGGCAAGAAGGGTGTGTATAGCAAACTGAAGAAATGATGAAATGGTTGGATCTTTGACCTGGTGCCAGAACGGGATTACAGCAGCAGTGTGAATAGACACTCCTTTGGGTAAAACTTGATTTTCCATTTGATGTCACCCGTTCAGTATTTCTTTCAGAAATCTCAGAACAAATCACAGATTTATTTATTTTTAAATAGAAAGACACCTCTATCAATAATGTTAAAACTAGCTTTTCTCTATTTCTGATTAATGAACATCAAACTGGAGGAATTCCCATACATGAAGACATTTGATCCTTGCAAGAACAGGTCAGGCACACACACACAATGCCAAATAGACTGGCAGCTTGCTCTAGGAGACGAGTTTGCAAACTGAGTCAGCAGCTGTATTTCTGAATGACTCAACCAGTCCACCACAGAGCCCTTTCGTTTATCGGAGCCCTGCCCTCATCCCTCCCTCACACACAGGCACGCACTGCCTACGTTTTATTCCTGGCCTTACCTCACCACAGCATCACTTCCTCCTACTTAAATCAGAGAGGTTTCGTCTTCAAATAGCTCATAGTAGTGTAGTACTGTTGCAATAATTCCTGAGAAAATCAGTGTTGGTGATGTTTGCTTTAATTGATGTGGTAAAAATCAGCAGAAGTAGTACAACTCAGAAGTCATCCTTAAGGGAAAGATTACATAAAGATTTAATTTTATCCCTTGACTGTGGTTTCTCACAACTCAAGGGTATTTCCCCCCCCCTGTCGTTATGTGCTTGAGGCTCTACTTTTTTCAGTCATGATATACAGTGATGACATGCTGTGGTGAGTGATGTGGTGAATTTTCTGCAGAGCTAATAATCCTATGATCCTGCGAGTCATTTACTACATGAATCAGTTATGTTGCCAGGAAAAGACTCCTACATCTGCTTTGACTTTTCTTGGACACTACCTGCTTTTATGCGGTAATATCTGCTGGAGGGCTGCTATAGTGTCACGCTACATTTTTCTTCCTTACAAGACAGGCATCAATGAACGAGGAAGTGGAGGAGGAAAGCAAGGAGGGGAGCAATAAAGTGTAAAACATGGCATCGTGCAGTCTGGCTTTGTCGATGACTCAACAGGAAATGACGAAGCAGGAGTTAGNGAGAGAGAGAGAGAGAGAGAGAGAGAGAGAGGGAAAGGGAGAAGGGTGGGAGTGAGAGGAGAGATAGAAAGAGGGAAAAAAAGGGAAGATCAACTTTGTCATGCCTGTGGACTCTGAGCTATGTTGTGGGGAAAGACAGACAGAAAGAGATCATACCATGGTTTTCTCAGGAAGTCTGTAGGCCATGAAAACACAGATGGGCTCGTCACCCCCCGCCCCCTCCTCCTCCCAACTACACTGCACAATAGAGGCATGACGTTCACACACACACACACACACACACATGTTAAATAATCAGCCTGCTGAGAAACAATATACCAGAGTTACAAACTTTCCATGACTGTCCATTGGTGCATGTTACATGGTATTTCCAAAAGACTTTGACCCCAGAACAAGTTGTGAAAACAGCAAAAAAAACAAATATTGACAGTGCTCTCCTGTCCTCTCTGCAAATAAAAAAGACTATGTCCATGACCTGATAAGTAAACCTACTGCGAACAAATAACATTTTTGACTCTGGTGATATGTGGATTCATGAAGAGAGTTGCTACTGAAGAGCTACATAATATAAATGTTACACCTACTGCTCATGTATAGCATCTCTGGATTGTGTAAGGCCTGTTTCCCCCCTTTTATTGTTGCTCATTTGAATTGAAACTCTTAATGAACTAGAGATAAAACTTCACAGGGCTGCGGAAGGACTCATGCTGGGCCCATAGACCCTCTGCCCATATTGAGGCCTGGTAGGGAAGCGCCCAGGCGTCCAATGCTACATCCTGGGTAAAGAATTAGTCTTTTCAAGCTTGGGTTTCAGCCATTCATCGAAGCTGTCACCATGAAATCAGATGTCATAGGGTTTAAATCACTCTAATCCTAGTCGCTTCCTCAATCAAGCCTTTCCCTGCTGACTCTTTTGTTTGCTACCCTGTGAAAAAAATCGTTTTTTTCCTGCGTTTTGTAGAGATGCACATATGTATGTGCTTGTGTATGTGTGGCTTTCCAATTCCAGTCAATTCGTTTGTTTGTAGCAACAAGACATAAATATTTACATGACACATGAGCTGCCCCTAATTCAATTTGTGTGATTAAAAAAAAAAATATGCGCATCAATTTTGCATTAGAGTACATTTCCCAGAAATCATTTTCTTTTGGCTCTCAGTACATTTTCTAATCCATCCAGTAATCGCAGGCAGCTCCAACATCATTCTTCAGCCTGTCCTCCTCCCAGTGGCTCTTGATTCTTTGATAACTGAGCTTTCGCCTCTCGGGATAAGGTCAAAGGCCATGGTGTGAAGCCCACTCAGACATTTGAGGAGTCTGATTCCTTCCTGATGCCGCCAACTCGCCAGACCCAACTGTATATACTCGGGATATGGTATATACATATACATACATATGTACCACATCCTTCATTTGGCAGTCTACTTTGAAATAAAAACATCAAACATGGCTGTTCCATGACAGGCTGAAGGAAGTGGTGGGTGGCAACAAAAAAGTGCAAAAAGAGCTAGACATATTGTAATAATTTCTTTCTGTTTTTTACAGGATTGCTCCATTATCAGTCTGGACTTGGATGACGGTGCTGCTTGTTTCACCACTGCTGCCTCACTTAAGAAGAAAAATCCTATCTATTTTATGAGTAGGGCAGCAATAAATGAATGATTGGGAATTTTAACTTCTTACGCATGTAACAGCTGTAACTGAGTTCTTAAAATATTTTATCAACTAGTGTTAATGTGTATATCTCATAAATGTAACTGTGGTGGCCTTTTTATTTGCTACAGCCTGTAAGAGAAACAACAGCATCAAGAGGAATGTGAAAGTCAAACATAAAACAGGTCGACCATGACTTTGAAAACAGCAGCAGGCTTGTGTGTCTGTAGTCTGTAACAGTGCTCTAATTACTATTACATGTTTGTACACAGCTGGTTCCTCTATAAGAGAATTCCCTGTCTCACCATGTCAGCACATCAACCTACACAAATGTATTTACCATAGAACACGTATGTTAACACCTACTTACTTTATTCCCCCTTCCAACTTGAGACGCTGTTAAATGATTGGTGGGCAGACATTCATCTTCTAAGATATTTCTCATTTCAGGATTTGGTCAAAGCATATTCTGAAGAGATGTGAAACAGATCTGGTCTACCACCCCAACTTGATATTTCAGGACTTATTGATGCTGTTTATTATCACGTTATACTCATTGCTAATTCTTGCTTTAACCTACATGTTTCTCTGCTTTAATTGAATCGGACTCAGAAGAAAAGTGATGGACAGAAGTTCTTGATGGTGGTTGAACTTTGATAGTCCATCTTCAATTCTGCAGCAGCGTGAGGGAGTTCCTCCTTCAGAGCAATCCATCACAGCTTTAAAAAAGCATAAGAAAGGAGGGTTACAGATGTGGGAGTTGGGTTTCTGACTACACTGACAGCTGTGAGGGACAGAGGTCTCTCTGAGCAGGAAATGACTTGACCTCCCCTGTGGGAGACTGGCCCACCCTGACAACAACCCCCACAGCTCTGAGCATCCTGGGACACCACAAGCGCCCACAGAGGGCTGCGTAGCAACAGCAGAGAAAATCTGTTGGTCCAGGTGGCAAAAATTTTAAGAATTGGATGGCGCCATGTCACCTCTACACAACAAAACAGAACAAATGGCTGAACTAAGAGCTTCAAGAGGATGTCCTGTGTGCAAAGAGTTCAAATATCAAGCTGCTCTGTCACCCTTCACTCTTTTGTTTAGTGCAATGTGACAACTGACAGCAGCTCCACATCCCACTGGGATCAGTGGTGTAAGTCATTTTGTTACACAACAGGAAGTTGAACAAACAGCTTATTTGCTAAAAAGTATGAGTATTCATTTAAGCAAACAATCTACGGCGGTGGGCGAGAGACAGTCAGTGATTGCTGCAACACTCACATGACATGAAGTGTATTTATTTTGTGGGTTGGTGTTTATATGGTTATAAGGCACTCCTTAATCCATATATAGCCCTATATGGACTTTATTGGAGTATTACAACATTGGAACGAAAGGAAAGAAGGAAGAGGGTATTTGGTGTCTGTTTTATGTATTTATAAGGTGATTATTATATACAACACTCAACAATATTTAATGCCTCTATTTGTCTGAAAGGATTTATTTAGACAGTTATCACAGATGAAAGATTATTGGCAATCTAGCGGGATAATGTAGGCTCAGTGTGGTCTGGACTCTGTTTGGCCTGCACCCACTTCCCCATTATTTTCTGGTAAATGGCATCCTGTATTGTCCTCCTGCTTCTGTCAGCGTGGGTGAAGACAAACACAGACAGTGAACTCCTATGTGACAGGAAGGCTTCAAAACAAGTCCTCATCCACCATGACCGGGCTACCAATCTTGTACTTGTTCTTTTCTATCAGTTGTAGATTGTACTCAGGCCAAAAGCCACCCACACAGACACTCACTCCCACACAGGTCAGGCGAAAATTGTTTACTGCCTTATGATAGGCAATTTCCCATCGTCTACATTCATTACACAACGCAGATAAAATTATGCTGCCACTGTTATTAGAGGCCACTGGTCATTTTTGGCTAGAGTTATTTTGTGCATGGGGATATGTTGTTCACAACAACTGGAAATGTGGCTTTCTGATTTATAAACAGAAACATATGGATCTCCATGGGAACAGTGAAGCACTAGTTTTCGACAGCTGCCACCTCGAGGTACAGTTATACATCTACCTCATTGATTTCCACACATTTCTCATTTTCTCTTTCATTGGTAGTGAGGATGCACATTTTGTGGATGATGAGAACTGCACCTGGAGTGATTTTCTATGTAATGATCAGCTGATTAGATTTGAAAACCCACCAAGCTAAACAATACTTCATTTAACAGCACTTATCAGACTATTATCAGCCAAATANTGATTAGATTTGAAAACCCACCAAGCTAAACAATACTTCATTCAACAGCACTTATTATTAGTATTATCAGCCAAATGTACTTAAAAGCAAAACACTAATAAGAGCAATAGTGTTAGCCTATTGGATGGATGTTTTCATATTGACAGTTGAGTGTAAAGAACATTTTTTCCCTTTGTAAATGTGCGGTCCAGCGTACTTGGTGTGGGACTCAAATACAGGCTGCTCATTTAAAAAGGTTAATAATTTATTTTAATTTTCATTATAAGCCATCCAGTAAAGTTAAACAACGATTGCATATGGTAATTAGGGTTCATACATTTTCTATAATAAAACATCTCAAAGCAAAAATCTTACTAGACGGGGGGAGCATGGGATAAAAGTTTGAGTATATAGTGGAAATATTCAAGTAGGCCTAAATACATTACAAAGTAGTCTATAGCCTTCATTCCCCAAATGTATTTTCCACCACCACTGATTTATAAATAATTACTTACTTTTCCTTTTTTTTCCCTCTTAAATTTTTCCTAATGCTTTTTGTTTTTTGGGGGGATTTTTCCCTTTAAGACGGCCTTTGGGCGGAGTTATCATGTTCAGGGTGCTGGGTGTATTTATAAGGAGATGAGGAAATGCGCGTCACTCTGACAAAAATGAGTTTCACCTCCCAGTATTGTTGACAGGAGGGATGCTGCACATGGTTCAGTTTGGACTGGGAGACTGACTTTTACTGTACAGGTTGACTTTTTCTCATTGGACTCAATAGATCGACCGACCCGGCTGTCCGGGATGAAGGATTAACACAAGGATTATCCATTCATGGTAAGATTTCTTTCTAATTAACCCTGAAAAATATTTAGTTATTAAATGTAAATAATCAATAATTTAAATAAACGACTAGACACAGTATTAGGCCTATATGAGATACGAACAGAGAAACCCAGTCAAGATTTTACTCCCTAATCGTAGCTAGAGTGGAAAATATGTCTAACTACTTGTTAAAAGAGCAGGCCAAAAGTCTGACATAACTTTCCTTTAGTTAAATGGTGAGTAGAGTGTTTCAGCTGGTCTGTGTGGACTCACTGTCTGTGAGCAGCGGGAGGATCTTCTCCTCTAATCCGCTGCAGGACGTCCTGATGTCCGCCGAGTTGAGTGTCGTCGAGGCGGGCGGGATGGGTCCTGCCTGCCCCGCACCTCACCGGTTGATTGTCGCTTGGGGGCGCTAGAGACTATCTATCTATCTATCTATCTATCTATCTATCTATCTATCTATCTATCTATCTATCTATCTATCTATCTATCTATCTATCTATCTATCTATCTATCACAGCCCTGTTTGTTGTCAGTATCTGGGCCAAGTTAGTGAGTGATGACAGAGTTACAACAGCTTATGTTAAAATCATTTGGTATAAAAAAAATAACTGTACAGAATTGTGTTATTGGACTGTGCTTTGTCCAATAAAATGTAATTTATGGGCTGTCCGCACACAATAAACACTCTCTTATTCTGGTTATGGTTGAATGACAATATTGTTGCCTTTATTAGACTGCTACACAAATGATTTGTTATATTTGTATATATTTTTAAATTGCTTGTTATTTATATTGTTACAGTAGATTTGTGGGAACATTTTGATAAGCTGGTGTTCTTGGTTGACAGATTTGACCCACATACTATTTGCCTACCAATGACCTACAGAATAGTTATATTAAGCTATCTAGATACCTACATTAGGCTTAGATACATACCTGTATGCTTATAAGGGCAGTACAGAAAGTTGAGTCTGTATCGTGATATGTTTTCAAATGCAATGAAATATCAACTTACTCATCACATTAATGAGCTTACTCTGGTAATTTCTGGTAATGATCACACCTGAAAACTCAACGTGAATTTGAATGTGAATAGCTGTGGAGTCTATACATATTAAGCATCTTTTCCTCAGTTGTACATATTTTGCCTCTCAGGTCTACCTTTTATGTGGAACCACAGGTACTCTAATATTAACCAATTATAAATGCATGAATTTGTGAGAGACTGAAGTGAGCAAGTTACTTCAAAGCATAAAAATGTCACAGCCATGACTCACTCTCACATAGGGGGAAATTTAATACAGCCACTTCCACACCTGCAGTCTGTGAGTGATCAAGAGGCATCTGAGCTGTAATTCTTTTTCTTTTTCTACTAAGTTAACAAATCAAATACGGTTTGTAATATGTAACCCAAACAGTGTGTGAATGAATGCTTGACTGTTGTTGCAATAACGGTAATTACAAATTACTCATGTGTAAACGCCGATATAGATCATAAATGAATTGAACCAATCCCACAGATGAATGAGTCACCGCTATCGGTCCCACACTTAGTAAGTCTGCCAAAAGATCGAGAATCAGTGATTTTGCAAATGATAAGGGGAACTAATTTTATCCTCTTAGTCAGATGTTCCACATACCACAAGGTTGGCTTATTCTACTTTTCCATAATTTCATTGTGCTTTCATAATTAGATTTCAGTCAGTGTTTATTTTATGGTGAAGTGAATGGTTTAATGAATTGCATGCATGGCCCAGTCACCTCTATAGCAAGTACATGTACAACTACATGGATAAAATACATGTCTGCTGCTGATTTATCTTTATTATATCTTTGAAATAAGATATAGCTGTTCCTGGGAGCAGTGGCCTAGTGAGGCTGTGATACATTAAAGGCATTTTAGTAAGATTTCCATATATCTTGTTTAGATGTGAATGCTACTTTAGTTAATTCTACAAATACGTGATTTAAAGTACATATTTTACATCAGAGCTTTACTTAAGTCGTCTTTTAAGGCCCAGTCAGTGAATAGCTTATTGCCTGAATTGACGTGAGGACTTGCCAAGGACAAGTCATCAAGGCTCCTGCATGAGATAAATAAACAGTTTTTTCCTTCTTCTGGCTTGTCCTTCCAACGGTGCCAGCGCACGCAATCCTCCTGCATGGGGTTTGTGGCACAGGCTCATACCTTGGCCATGTCTTCTTGTCTCCATGGCGTATCTTCAGTCCTAACCTCATGGGAGAGTTCACTTGAATTTTCAGGCTTGCTTCACTGCGCACCAAAGTGACACAAAGGCCCATTCATGCCTTAGAGTGGCTCCATTCATGGACACTGAGTAATTGCCGGTAGAATTCATAATTGTTCAACGTCTTCCATCTCTGAGGTTCACTGGCGGAAATAACGCCACAGTCGGTTGTTTTAAGGATGACATAAATATTCAAATAGATGCATGGGTCACTGTTTTGTTTGTAGTGGGTTTTGTTGTTGCATTATGCATGCACTGCATTGTTTGCATCCCACATCAGTTGTTGACCTGACATGAAACAAAGCAGGACTTTGAAGAATAAGATTGTACTGTGACTGTAGTATTGAGACTTTTTGTCCGTGTGCAGGTGGGTAAGAGGGGCAGGCTTCTGTAAATTTTGGTGCATCATTTAATTTTAGAGACACAAAATGTGTGTAGTGTATTTTTTTTTCAATGCTTCATAAAGTAAAGTAGTTCATTTGAGTTAGAGTTGGTGTCCATGGTGGGTGGATGAAGCACATTTTCAAGTCTGAAGAATAATGTAGTGCACTCAATTTTGTAATAATATTATTCTTAAAGTGAAAACAATTTACCATTATAACCATTATATACCATTACCATTAGGGTAAATTAGGTTATCAGTTGACTCACAACTTTCTCTGTGTGTTATTGTGATACCCTACATATACTGTATATGCAAATATGCACAAAGATTGCCTTTCTTCTTTGTTCTTGAGCTACTTGTGTGTAGAATACTACAGTTACTTTTTTATCATTCCTGACGTTATAACATTTTCATAATAATTCCTTGTCAGTTGCAGTGTCTTTGAATGTACTTTTTCTCTAAACTGAGAGATTAGCCATTTAACATATCAAGCTGGCTGGCTGGCTGGCTTCTCCTTTAAGTGTCAGTGTATGTGCGGTGCTTTGGTGTGACATCTCTGTGTTGGAGTTTGTCATCCAGCATAACAGGAATGCTGCACAATTAGCCCCTGTTGTAAGGATAGATACTGCAGGGTTTCATGGTCACTGAGAAGAAGGAGGGCGAGGAGTGCGGCCGCCCTCCCACATCTGACCCAGAGGTTGTGCAATAGCCCTCTCATCAGACAAATGGCTTGAAGCTGGCACCACAAAGAGGTACACATGCACAGAGCAGACTGAAGTCATTTGCTGGGTTTTTGTTGTGACTGTAGTTTCACCTTTATGTCTGTGGTTTCATAATGACATTGTGTTTTGCTATTTACTGTACTTGGTAAATATTAGGATCATTTCTGAATGAGAAAATCTCCTGCACACTATTTCGCAAAACACTTTTTCATTCCTTCAGTTTTGTTGCAGGCCAACCTTTTTCAGAGAAAGAAATGATGTTTGATATGGTATTTTACCTTATACACAATATCTGTTGAACTACGCAATGCTAATTTTTCCATTTTTATGACTCCACCTCAATATTTACTGTATATACTGTTGTCATGCTGGCATTTGACTTGCCTGGTAGGATGAGTGCGTGCAGCTGGATGTGATATTCCAGATGTGCGTTGTTTATATGCCCTTTTTGTAGGCAGAGTGTTGTATTTGTTGCATTGCAAAAGCCAATTGTGTGTTTCAATGTTTTAAAAGCTTCATTCTAACAATGTGTTGAAAATAAGCAGTCCTGTGAGTTCCTGTCATATATCAATCACTTTTCTGTTTGTCCAACAGCTCATACAGGCTAGGATGAAGCCACGATGGGTTTGATGGAGCTCACTTGTGTTGGAGCTTTAGACCGATACCAAACAGAACTTAATGCTTTTTAAACTCTCTGCTACATCATGGCCACAAGTCAGAATAACTACTGGGAACAGCATGACCTCAGCAGGTACGTTATACACCATCATGACACTAGCAAAAACTAAATCTGAACATGCATCTATAGTTATATAATATGGCAGTAAAACTTTTACCTTCATCATAGTATCAGGAGTATGATTTTTCACATGATCTTGCCACATTTTGTTTTGATTTTTGTATAAAAAAACATAAAAAATGTATCTGTGATCAAAATGCATTATTTTCACTGATACCAC
>JANJYP010023951.1:0-23615 GCA_024605115.1 Rastrelliger brachysoma | reverse complement strand
AGCACATTGAGTTACATAAATGAGCGCCGGACACGTCCAAAAAACAACAAGAAAAACAGGATGTGGAGAGACTCACCTTTGGTTTGACACTACTGAGCAGCCTCAGCTTCTGTTTCTGTTCCTCAAATTGTCTTCTTTTTCTGTCCTCCTCCAGCATCTTCTGCTGCTGCTCCAGACGCTTCCTATGTGTTAAAGAGAGTACAGACATTAGATGAAGACCTAGGTAAATATTGTTCCTAGGTCATAAGAGTAAAAATATAGTTTTCTTTTTTATTGACACCATTAAGAAGGGAAGACACACATTTACTCTAATGCATATATTCATCTAAATAAAAGAGACATGAAAAAGCCAACAGTAAATACAAACTGAACAAAATGAGTGAAAACTGAGTGAAACTAAGTGGCAAAACTTAAAAAAAAACTTAAAAGTAGTTTCATCATTAAATAAATAAATGGAGTGGAACAAGGGAAAAAAAAAGAGTTGGTGGCCAATAACAAGGCTCATTAATGAATAATAGCTATTTTTCCCTCATAATGGTATCATGACCAGTAATTAACAATTACGTTTAAATTCCATCTAGTATGAAATGGGTATATACCTGTGTGGAAATTATAAAGGTTTGTCAGGCTTTAGTAATAGTATTTTCCACAGTCATTATAATACAGTGTAGTTACATTTAATCAGATCAGAAAAAAGCCTAATGAACAAATAGAATGTAAAGAAGAACCATCATGTCTTACTGGTGCTCTTCAGCCATTTGTTTCTGCATATCCGCCGTATACTGGGGTCCAGCAGGTCTCATACCCATAAATTGTGGCTGGCCCAAGAATTGCATCCCGGGGGTCTGCATCCCAATAGCCATCCCACCCTGTTAGATACATTAACCATACAGATAGGAGCTCAGAAATCTCATTACTATTCAGGTAGTCGCACTTTCTTCACTCAATATTAAATGCTCACCGGAAAGCATTCAAAATTCAAAATTATGTTAATGGCCTAAAAAATCACCTCGCTGCTATACATTCCTGTTAATGTGCTAATGTTTTAAACAGGGTGAGAGCAGCAGATGAATATGGAAGCAAACAGAGCAAGGGGAGCCCTTAACCTCAGCCTGCAGTTGAATTAAATCAACTAAATCAATACAGCACTGTTTCACTAATATCTATTCATCAAGGACAGTCATTACACCTGAGCAAGTTTGTTAAAAGTGCAGATCAGATAATTGAGGAACAGAGTCACAGAGTGAGAATAATAGATAAGTTTCCATCTTTGTTATAAATGTATTCTAAAAAAATGCAGGGCTGCAACTAATGATTATTTTAATAATTCATTAATTCAAGTTGACACTGCAAAAATGAGCACAAACAATATAGCTTGAATGTCCCTGAGCTGGTGAAGGTACAACTCATAAAATCCAAAATATACAAAATTAGTTTTTAAAATTATTTGTGGAAATGTTCACTCAGGACTTTTTGGTGATTTTATAGTTTGTTGTTGCAGTCTTAAAACAATGTATGTCTGACATTAAAATACAAGCATACACATACACTGACCTGCATTGGCATGGCACCAGGAGGCATCTGTCCCCCAAAGTTCATACCCATCATGCCCTGCATATTAGGCTGCATCACCTGAACCATAGGAAAACCCTGCTGTTGCTGCTGCTGCTGCTGCTGTTGCTGCATGGGCACCATGCCTGAAGGNCACCTGAACCATAGGAAAACCCTGCTGTTGCTGCTGCTGCTGTTGCTGCATGGGCACCATGCCTAAAGAAACACACACAAACAAACACTGTCATGAAGAACTGTACACATGATGAAAAAAAAACTATATTCAATTAATATTTGAAGTATGACAGTTTGCCCAATTTAAAGCAAAAAAATGAAAAAAACAGCCTCTTGAGTCTGGACATGATTCAGTATTGTGAATCAATTTCCAGGACACCTGGAAAAAGACACAGGCTCAGTAACAACCAAATCTGTTTTTCCGGTGACTGCTGTGACAGCTTGGAGCAAAACAAGAAGAGAGAGGAGGGTGAAAAAAATGGAAAATTGTGTGTTTGTTTTCACAGATGCTGTGTAAGCTTGACAGCCAGAGCCGAGCAGCAAGCTCTTACTGGAGCCTCCAGATGATTCAACATGTTAGGGCTCAACTGGTGCTGAATAAATGGCTTGTTTAGGAGGCTGCACACACTCTAATTTGACTGACAAAAAATGACATTGCTAACGGGAGCATGTAATGACCCCTGAGAGACGCCTGTC
This sequence comes from Rastrelliger brachysoma, assembly GCA_024605115.1. Taxonomy (NCBI): domain Eukaryota; kingdom Metazoa; phylum Chordata; class Actinopteri; order Scombriformes; family Scombridae; genus Rastrelliger; species Rastrelliger brachysoma. The sequence goes on along the minus strand of JANJYP010023951.1, from coordinate 21,353 downwards.
CCGGTGGTGCGTGGATGGTTTTTCGGGTGTGTAACCACAAAGTCAACAGCCTAAATATGAGGAGCACACACAGCTGAATGATAGCACATCTGAGGCCCACAGAGCAAAACACTGGGTATGGCTAACAATGTGTGAGCTCCAATGTGACATTTCCTTGCTGCTGCTTAATTACAACTCATGAACTTACTGTATACAGCAAAGCTCACTGTTAAAAGGGACAGACAAAACAGATTTAAATCATCTTTTGTGAGCCGTGCTAGGATAACCCGGTGGTTCAAGCACATGCCACGTATATAAAACCGTACAGCCGACCCCGGTTTGAATCCCGGCCGGTAAGGTCATTTGCTGCGTACCTCACCCCCTCTCTCTCCCATGTTTTCCTGTCTGATTACTTTCGAATAAAGGCGTCTGTACCACAAAATCTTTAAAATAAAGAAATTAAAATCTTTTGTGAGGGAGCCAACGATTTCCATAACTATCACACCACAACTGAAACATTTTAATTAACTTGTCTCATCAGTGACAGGTGCATGTTGTGGTTTTTTATCTATTTGAAGTGAATTTGTATTTCTTTAAAAATAAATGTTTGTTTTGTTTTATACAAATTAAACAGAATTTTATCTGTTTGATTTCATATTCAAATTGCTAAATTATACACAGCTGGCCAAAAAGAAAAATTGCCACCAAAATAAGGACACACCCTGTAATATTTCACTGGATTGGCTTTAGCTTTGCACACATCTTGTACACATTGTTTCAATAAGTTTCTGCAATGTCACAAAATTTATTTCCGTCCCAGAAGAATAAAAGAGTAATAGTGCTGATTTAAGTGTGACTAACCTTGTGGTGGTCCCAGGCCCCCTCCAACAGGATACATGAAACTATGAAAAAAGGAAGAAAAAAAAATTAAGTGAGATTTAAAGGTTAAAGCCACAAAATGATAACAATTAATTGTACGTTAGTTATTTGAAGTCATGATGTGAGAAACACAGTCCTGTCATCTGCAGCCTACAACAACACAAAAATGTTAAAAACAACATGTCATACAAAAGCAGCTTAAAGAGCTTTAAATGATGTTAAACAGTGCTCACACAGCTTATAAGCTACTTCTTTAATTGCACTCTTTCTACAAATACTGGGGCATAAAATGGTTTAACTACGACTTTTTTTTTTTTTTTTAGAAAATCTGTGCAACTATTTCACCTTCAATTTGATTTAATTTCATTTTGTACTTCAGTAGAAAGCTGCAAGTTTTCTGATTCATCTCCAGAATATTTCGGTCTACAGCTTGGTGAAGCTAAAACTGGGACTAAAAGTGAGAAGACTGAGGAGGAAACAGTGAAGGAGGCCGCTCGGGACATGGTGACAAAAGACGACAAGAGGAAATGTTTCCAGGAACGAGAGAAGTGCCGGGACAAGTATATCACATCCCAAGGAGAGTGCTCTGAAGGTACTACTAAAAGATTTATAATAGTGTCTCTTTTGGATCTACCTTTGCTCATGCAAGCCTGTATTTTTTCGTGATTTACTGCTTTGTTGAGTCTGTCCATCTAAAGCTGTGACTACAAGCACTGCTACTGCCTATCTGACATGTAGAAATAAAAATATGAGTTTGCTGTTGCTCATCTTGGCATCTTAAAAAACAGCAGTTTACTACTGGGCTTCTCCATGATCCTTTGTTCTAAAAAAAAAAAAAAAAATCAAGCTTCCAGTTTGTTCACAAACACCAGGCTCAAGGTGAACTTTTCAGATACCGATTGTCTCCACATTTTAACATCGTTGGCAAACAGCAGCAGAATTAATGCCAGGTGCTAAACAGACAGACGAGGAAACATCGTAAACACGCTGAGGGCGACTTGGACTCTGTCGCAGCAGAAACAAGAAGCCTCTAAAAAAATAATCAGAGGAAGACTCCACAACTTGCCAAGTCTCTCCGTCCTCAGCCATGCCAACACAAACAGGCCTTCAGCTATTTGTCAAATAACTTATTACAACTCAGTTACTCAGGCTGGAAGTGATGATGCTGAGGACAAACACAAGAAAGAGCCAGCAGGGCTTTCTGCTACCCCCACTGACTTCAACCTTGACTAAAGCATCAATAATCCTGAATCATGGAGGAAGAGAGGCAAGTTTAAATGAGTTTAATAACTAATTTTACAGTTAAGTAATAACTAAATACTTTTCACTGTCAATTAATGTCACATTTTAATTTAATTAATTGTACTTTAATGTGACATCTGCGCTAATTGTTCAAAGAAAATGTATATTTTACAGACACTAAATTGAAAAATGTGACAAATCCTCACATTTAGAGGCTGATATCAACAAATGTTTTGCTTAATAAATTAAAAATGACTTGTGAGGATTCATCAGTTGTTGATAATGCTGTTGGCTAATTGTTTTCAGCACTGTCACTCACATTCAACTTCCACGTATCGTTTATATAAAGATGTGAAATGAACTATTACAGCTCAAACGATTAGCAGATTAACTGATTTGTCAATCAAAAGGAAAAATAATTGGCAAAAATAATATGATATGAGATTTGACTACGCCAGATCTGTAATGGAAACACTGCTTTTGTAATTAAAGTTGATGGAAACTTTTAATACAGTTTGTGTATCCTTTCTTTGTTTTTCTTTTTTTTATGGTTGCCTACAGTTGATCCAGCACCTGTGAAAGTTTTTGGATGTGCAAATGCACACTCTGTTTTATGAAAATAAGTAATCAATTACCCGGTAGTACTGCTACTAACAAATAAATTTTCGATTATTTAAATAATCTAAATTACTAATTTCCAAAAAAGTTGTTGCTATTTCATTTTTCATTTTCCATTTTATTTTGAATGTATTGAGTATTTTCCTCACATTTCAAGATATGAGTGGTCTTGAATGAATCAGGACAATCTAAGTTTTCTAACAGTGTATGGCATGAATATATATGTTTAAAGGTTGGTGTTAAAACATTCAAACAACTCCCAACCACCGACTCTGTCGTAGGCGGAGCAGCGTGCTTTAGGTTAATTCACAGATCAAAATGAAAAGGACAGTTTTTATCTTCATACCTTCTAAAGGATATAATAATAGCTGCTGCATGACTGAATGATGTCCATAATCCAGTAATGCATGTATCCTCACAGTCTCGCCGGGTGTGCACAGCAACAACTAGTGGTGTGGAGGGGAACCATCCAAACTCAGAGGAGCAGTTTGAGACTGGACATCAAAAATAAATAGGCGGCTGACAAATCAAGTAAAAAAATTTGCCGTTGACTGAACTGAATATTTTGGGGGTTTGGATCACTGGTCGGACAAAAATTTTTATCTCATTTAAAAATGATCTCATCATTGTCCAATGATGATATAGCAAATGAGCTGAAGATTTTTGTCATAGTGAAGATCACCTGACCCACAGTTCAGCTACTGACGCTCTTTCAGATCATTGTTTTGGTGACAACAGTCTGCATCTTTTTCTGTTTTACTTCACTCTCACTTCTGTCATCAGTGCTTTTTTGTTATTGTGGCCAAAAATATGACTGCTTTACTGTTGCTCATCTGTCTACTATTTCAAAAGTAGCCGACAGTGCAGATAAAAACAGCCCTTTGGCAAAACCTGGCATATTTACATCATATTGATGTCTATAAATAGAGATGTAAGAGGGCAACTTAAAACCTTCATAGTTGCATTTCTCATGTTTAAATTACAGTGGCTCAGTGTATGAGGGTCAATGGCATCATGGAACCCAGTGCCAATTGATGTAATCAGTATTTTTTCATGAAAATCTGAAAATAAACTGAACTAAAATATGGAATAAATATAATACACTTTTGCAATGCAACAGTGTTTTTTTGTTGTTTTCTTTTTTTTACAAATTTACATAATTTGTCAAAACTTATTAGAAAAAAATGTTTTTGCTCAGTATGTCATTGCTCATTGCTCAGTATGTCATTTGATGTTTTAAATAAAGTAATTATTTGTATGCCTAAATACACTGTAGGTGGATAAAATATCTAATATTTATCATTCTTTTGTGGTTACACTATTTGATATTTTTAAGAGCATTCAGTCTTACTTTTGATTTAAGACAATATTTAAAGATATTTTTGAATTGCTCATCTTGCCAATCTTTATTTGTCACTGACCCATGAAGACCAAAACTGAACTAATTTTACTAAGTCATCGTTTAAAAACATTTAACTAATAATTAAACGTAATAGTTTAACCTGCACAGAGTACTGACTGTCTGCATTATCTTCAGTGACAAAACATCCCCCACATCTGCTCCCTGTAAGATTTGCAGCTTAAAAAGCTTTTACTAGGATGCTGTAGCACTGCTGCCCACCATCATGCACTAAATAACAGGTCACAGCTGAGCAGATTATCAAAGGAGATCAGCAGCAATAGCAACTGTGAACACTGGGCAAGCTCATACCTTGTAAAAAGGCCTGCAATCATCCAGCAGTGATCATGAAACTGTTTTTAAAGGCCACGGGTTTCAGCCAATGTCATCACCGTAGGGGAAGCTAAAACCAAAATAATTTCAGCTTGCAGGTTGCTATTACGCAGCAGATACAAACCAACTTAATGACCGTCAATGAACCCATCATTTCTATTCTGTAAGATGTCAAGCATTGGTAATTGATCGTGATCATGTGGCCAAAATCTAATCAGGTTACCCGATGAAACACATTCATCAAAAGAAAAGCAGTTCTTCATTAATCTAGATAATTACAAGATGATGTAGCCAGTGGGTAAAAAGTTTCCTGTCCTGCTTACAAATACCAAACTAATTCATCTCTGAATGCTGTGACCTGATATAAATGACATATTATATGTATTTTTGACCTCTTTAAAAATGGCTAAACAGACTATAAATAAATATATATAGATATAATTCAACAGCTACACAATACATCATACATTGCATACACTGTTGACACATGAGGTCAACTCTCTGACAAACGGTATAATCACATGTACTGATGAAGTCATTTACACAGAGCCGTCAAATTGATACCATGCATCTTTGTCAGAGTCAGCCCAGCTTCATTACATAAACTCGTATTGATATTTTTACTCTAAATACCAACCAGGTTTGCTACAGGTGTCAACTAAGCAGGTTTTGTACACTGCACCACTGCTCCACCTCCTGGTTTTACACTAAGGCACAGTGTGCTGTATTACTGCTGTATAATTGTCTCTGAAAGTCAAACACTGTGCATTTTCTTGTCTATATATCCATTATTCCATCCAATGTAGTATTATAAGGTTTATAAGGTTTATAAGGTTTGGCTTCTCAAATGTGATGATTCACAGTCTTTACTCATCAGTAAATCTTAACATTTAAAGCTCTTAGACAAAACAAGCAAATTTAGGACATTACTGCAGCCTCTGAGAATTTCATAAACCAAACAACTAATCAAGAAAATGTTCAGATTAATCTCTAATGAAAATAATCCTTATTTACAGCACTAATTTAAAAAAATGAAAGTGCTACAGATAACAGATGCACCAAGACAAAAACTTGACCTCCTTTTCAGGTCGGAATTCAACGTGCAGGCATATTCACTTTATGTATTTTTTCATGAATCCAATACATAAAAGCAAGGCTTTATCAGGAGTGGTGTATAGAGTAGCCATGTCCATAAATTTGTCTATTATGGCATATTTTTATATATGGTAATTTGGAAAATCTGAGGAGAAATCAATTTGATTGTTTAATTGTGTGTTTAATTTAATTGTGTTTCCTAGAGCTCAAGGTGATATCCTCAAATGTTAAAATATTTAGTTGGTTGTCACAGAAGACTAAAGAAACAAAGCAGAAAATATTCACATTTGCAAAACTGGAATCAGAATTCGGACATTTCTTTATTTGAAAAATTAGGCTAATGATTGTCAAAATAGCTCACAAAAATGGCAACTAGTCTGTGGTGGACTATTACAACAACAGACTGTAAAAATGCATATCATCCTATTTTAGTACTAACACAAAGCTTCATTCATTTATAAATCTATGACAAGATGATTGACGCTCCTTACACAGGCATCAAGTCCACATAAGAAAAGCCAACACAACCAGAACCCACAGCACAGTCACTGACCGCCTGTCAATCATCAGCAAGATGGAAACTACACAAACAACAACACTATCTCCAGCTCTTCACATTACAACTGCCTTCACTGTGTGTGTGTGTGTTTTTCCTACTTCTGCACACATTCCTCCACAGCCTTGAGGGGTTTAAGTTTCACCTGTGGTATCAGTATCACCTGGCCAGTCAGGCTGCTTGTAGCCAGGGCATATATATTATTCAAGAAGCTCAGGCTCAGCTTATGAAAGAAGCATGAGGGGAAGGCTGGGCTTTGTTTTTTTAACCCCCTTCTCCTCTGCAGACCATCACATTCCTTTAATTAGATATCTCTTGTGCACTGACAACTGCGTCCTCGCTGGAGATGCATGTGTGACAAGGCTAAGAAATATTTATGAAACAAAAATGCAGAGCAGCTTGAATCATGAGAGAGGGGGCTGACACACAGGATCAAGCCTCCGGAGCAGCTGTTGTGTCAGAAAAGGCAAATAATAGTTTATTTTGAAAAATACTCAAGTCCAATTAGCTCCACCTTCTCAAACAGTCGTGGGTGAACTAAAAGAACATCAAATGCGCCGTTAATATTTAGTAAGAGAGTCGATATCTCGTCAGTAAATGACTATGAACCGTGTACGGGCCTCTCTGCTTAGGTACTAGCTATTTTCTGACTAGTGATGAGTCTTTACGATAAATACCATGTTATCACTGGATATAGCCAGCTCCAATGATAAGTGCTGTTATGGTAGACACGATGTGTAAAATTTGGTAATATAGCTGCAGTGTTACATTATTTTTGGGGCTCTGACAGGCAGCAGCTAGCTCTCGTTAGCAGAGACACCTGACAACCAGCCATCTCATCTCATCTACATTGCCTCGGCAATAAAAAAACAGCCTCTCTCGCTGTTATTTGAGGTCCTTCTGGACACTTAATGTGAGGCTAGGCGGCTGTCGAAGGAGGATATCACACAAATGAATTACATTTGACAGACATGGTTGATTTTAAAAGGCTAAAATACCTGCTGCCTCCACCTGATCCTGGCCGCAGCGCCATCTTGATAACAGCAGTCAGCAGGAGGAAGGAGACGTCAACAGTGACGTAGGGTGAACTGATGAAATTACGCCCTGAGTGTGGTCTGACAGGCTCACCTCAGACAGAGTTTGAAGCATAGACTGTAAACATGTTTTTTGAAGGTTTGAAGTCTTCCTTTATGGGTCACATACACTCCAATTTGTTTTCAAGACCAGACCAGTAAAAGCATCATATAATAATAATAATAATAATAATAATAATAATCAATTAAGGTTATATTTAGGTTTAAGAGAGCCAAGTTCCTGCTATGATATATATTTGTTTAAAAAAATGCTGGAAAATTAGAAAAGTAGTCAAAAATGGAATTAAATGTAGTAAATTACTTTGATTAAGTAAGTAGGGAAACTAAACATAATACAAAAAATAAGGAAAGTATGTGTCGTATATTATTTCTTTGTTGTAACAATGCTTCTTGGCAATAAATCTTTAGTATTGTTACAACAAAGAAATAATCTATCAAACACAAATTTCCTTACTTTTTGTGTTATATTTATATATTTCAAAGACAGCAAAGAATTTACTTTAAAAATATTGTAATACGCGCCGCTTGATTTCAGTGAAAAATAAAAGTAATTTTAGAAATGCTTTCTAATAGACTTTTAATGGCTAGAATTTTATAATCTGAAACATTAGTGGACTATTGTAATTGTCCTTTATTTGGACTAGGACTGTTGTCTCCTATGTTCCTATGTCCTTAAGAAAGGGAACAGTGAGAAGAAAGAGTAAACAAGCGGGAGCACTATGAAGCTATTGTTGGGTTTGAGTGTGCAAATCAATAAGAAAGGCTATAATACAGGGCAACAAATTCACTAATCTCGTGTTGTTAACTGCAGTGCATGCACATTCCAGCAGATGTCAGTGTTGAGCTTGTTTATTGGTTTGTTCATGTAAACAACATGAAAACGCAACCTACAGTTTTTATTGTTGAGTTCGTCTGTGGAACAAAACCTGCGTGCAGTCCTGTGTGAGCATTTAATTTAAGAAGAAGCCAGATTATTACTGGAGATACTACTTAGGCTATTTATTATCTTATTGCACAAGTAACATAATGATAAAAAGTCTTAGAAGAGCTCTGAACCGTTCCCAAGTTCCTGCAGCTCACATAACATTTTGAACTATAAATGTTTTTTTTAACAGATTCCATTAAGCAACTTTGAAATTATACATCACATTTTAAAACTTTTTTACAATTTCATATAATCTGAATCTGATTAATACAAGACAAAATAAATGATAACTGAATGATGTTAATGTTGACTCATGCACTCATAATTAGGAGGCCAGATTTTTTATGACTGCATTATTGTATCAAATGCAAATACTCTGGATAATTTAGAAATATTTTACTCACCTTTTTTACAGCATACTTGGCATAATCAATACCTTTTGAAACAATATAAATAGGGCCTCTTGTGACAATACAGTGCAATGCAGTGCACTTTGCTGGATGGATATCAGTGAAAAATGTGTGTGGTTTTTTTTTTGTTATTTTAGATCATCTTCATATATTACTATCACTTCTCTCGCTTCTTAAACAATGAGAATTTTTTTTTTTTATTCCTGAGCTACTGCCTGTTGCAGTGCAGTGACACAGGTCTTCTGTTAATTGGATTATTTAAAATGTTTAATTGTACAGTTTTCTTGTTTTGTTTTGTTGATGGTGGGTTTTTTTTTTGCTGTATTTCATGGCACCTCTATCTATCCTCTGATGTCCAACATTTTTACTGGGTGCTTGAAGTATTGAGACATTGTGTGTCCCGACAAAGTGATTCAGTTGGCAATTTCATTGTTAAGCTGGCAACATGGTGGAGTAACAAGGAAAAGCCTCTCTGGCATTGTCTTACTGGGTGTTGTTGTGAAAGATTTACAGCTTAATGAGAGTAGTGTAAGGCACTGGATGACAAGCCCACGCTGCTATCCATCACCTGGTCTGCCCTCGGCCTTTGCTATAACTAAGCTTTATTCAGGGGCAATGATTTAAAGTCCATATACATGACAGAAGGAGAAATGCAACCATTGAAGACTTTAGAGTGACTAACAGCAAGGAGGAGCTGTTTTAATTTGTTCTTGGAGAGTTTAAACATTTTTTACAGTATTTTGTGCAACTGATGAAAACATCAGTTGCACAAAAATCTTTCACAGCAAATTATTAATTTTCACCTCACAGTATGGGTCCTTTGAACATAAATCATATCATGTCTTTAGTATGTGCTCTGTAAAGTTGGTTGGTTTTAATGACTTAATTTGATTTTACCATCTGCAAATAAAAACTTAGACAGGGTGTATATTTAACAAGCTGATTCAGCTATCTCAGTCTGCTTACATTTGACTCTTTTTTCAACTTTTAACTTAAGCTTTAAGAACAACAAAGAGTAACTATTAGTCAATTAATTAATTATTTGTCAACTTTTAGATTACCGTAATGGCCAATGTCCACATTTAATATCAGTGTTTTCTGCTTTCATAAATATTTTAAATATTTTGTGAAGTCTCTTTGAGTTGTTGAACATATCAACTTCAATATCAGCTTTGCCACATGCTTCACCATTTTATGGGATTTTACAGACTGAGCAATTAATCGATTAATCAAGAAAATAATTAATCAATATTTATCTAAAATACAGTGATGAGGCTTTGAAAATATATCTAAATTTTCATGATGAAAAAAAAGTGGATGAAATATAATAAAACATTTGGCTGATTAAATAAGAAATTAAACAACAATAACAAAATTAGACGGAGGCTGCTCTGGAGGGACCATAATCCTGCAACTCATGGTCATGTTGAGGCTTTAAATGCTGTTAATTATCACTTGTGTTGTTGATTTGTTTACATGAGCTCATTACATCTGTTTGGATGATTTTCTGCTACTATTGTTCGCTCCAATTGAGCCTCATTAAAAAGACGATCAGGCCTCAGTCAGTTTCACAACTCCTCCTCTTCTATGAATCTATTCACCGGCCTCAGAGAGCAGTGCGAGGGCTCCCTCCCTGCTGTGTGTGCCAGGTTTTGCTGGAGACCGGTTGAGTCAGTCACGTCCCCTTTGGTGGTTGGATCTGGACTGATGGTGGGCAGCCCCCCTTGAGATAGGAGGTCTGGTCAGAAAGGTGAACATTAACTCGGGTCCCATTCTGGGTATCCCACTATTCCCCATAAATCATTAACCTGTCCAGCATCAAGTCTGTGACAGCATCAGCATGACAACATCAATCTGTCAGGATTCCTCCAAACCAGGGGATCTTACTGTTTTTTAGTCTTACATGCAAATAGAGTGAATTTAGATACAGGCTGAAAACGGGCTTGCACTTTTGCCCTACAGAGACTCATCTGAAATATTTAGTGTGGCCCTTCTCTTGACTTTAATGCCTCTCATAGTATATCCTTCAGGTAAAGCTATACTCAGAGAACCATAAACAAGTCTTGTTTTTCTGGTGCTCTGTCATAAGTTATTTCCTTCAGTGACAAAGTCAATCTCTGTACATTTCAGTGTTAAACAAGTGTACTAAGGGAATGGTACATGCAACACAATGTCAAGCTCTATGTCAAAGCTTTATGTTCAATAACAGCTGTATTAATGAGAGGAGATGGTCTTCATTATCAAGCCATGAATAGTTTAGGCTGCTTCAATCTACTATTTATGTAAATGAACTTAATTCACTTTAATTCATTTTTAAAAAGTAAAAATATCTAAATGACAGACAATCTCTTCTTTATTTTCAGTACCAAAATTTTACTTATTTCTTGATTGATTTATTTCACTGTTTTGGTTGTTTAACATGAAAAGGATTTTTTTTCTTTGTTTTTTTGAGACAAGAAAAGTATGTGCTACATAATACTTCAGTTACACATTTAAAATCTGATTTCTTCCTTTGGCAATTGATGCTGATTTAAAAAAAATAGAGAAGGGAAGTGACTTAACTTCTGCTGTGTCTGCAGAATGAAGTATTCTCAATTTTTCATCAAATCCGAAATATGCATGAAGATCAATAATTTGAATAGTTGTTAAAGTTAATGTAATTGTGTTTGTATTTTTTTAAGTGTGTTTATACTGATTTTCTATTGTTATACAGAACATGTTTTTCAATAATTTATGAATTTATGAAAACTGAGTGTGACACGTTTCACAAATTACAGGCTGTGTGCAAGCTATAGTTATACATGTCATTTATATGTTAAGGTGTGTAATGCAAAGCACCTTGATGCTTGTCTTGTTATTAAGAGTTACACAAAATGTATGCTGAGAAAACATCACTTTATTACTATAAATAACATGTTAAGAGTCCTCTGAATACACTTCAAATGTGTATGTATACTGTAGGTTTTGTGATATGATAGACATTAAAGATATTTTTCCTTTCTCATCCTCCATATTAAAGTGGAACAGTTAATGCTAATGAGTTAAACTGAACTGAATCAAATAACTTAAGCCTATCTTTTCATGTGTGCAGTTTAGCTGTCACTGTAGGTGGTACTGGTGCGATGTACGGTGAAGGGTACTGATTGTTACTACGGAGGCCTGACTGATCTCCATGACTGTGCAGGAGCACAACAGAGGACTCCTTGATCAAGGCCTTTGATGGAAGACTCCTGTCAGAGCAGCTCCATACATGTGTATGTATTTCTCCGTAAAAGGTTGGCGTAAACTCTGGTCGCAGTGACCAATTAGCCCTGGCAGAGAGTGGCCTCCTGACCCTTGACCCCTGCTGGGTAGTCTTATCCATTAACCCCTTGGGCCTCAGCTGGAGTTGATGTAGTATCTTTTCTTCTGGCACGGCTAAACACACGGCCGCATTCACACCACAGCTTCCACTTTCTGTCTCTTTGTGCCTCTCTTCTATTCCCCGTGTGTCATCTCGCTCCTCAGATTGACCTCTTGAGTCCTTGACTGCACTGAATCTATTGGTCCACTATCATCACTGTAGAAGACGAATACTGTAGTTACACTCTATAACAGAGCATTATTATCCAGGTTGCATCTCTTTTTAGTTTGCTTTATTCATGTCAAAAGCTTGTATTTAAAGATCAAGAAAATCAAGCAAAAGTTGGTAGTTTTGCCTTGGTAAATATAAAATAATCACACATTAATATGCACAATGTACATAGTATAGACAATTTCAAAAGAGTACACTGATATGAGTTGGATTTAAATTTAAATTCTGCACTACCGCCATGTTGTTAAGTAATTTAAATATTTTATGTTATTTGCTCATCTTAAACTAAAGTAAATAAGTAAAGTATATTTCCAAGAGTAAAAAGACCATAAAAATAGTACAATAAGTTATAAAAAAAAATATACAAAAAAACAAAACACTAAAACAAAAGCAATGACATAGCCTAGACACACACTAGTGTTTAGTATTTAAAAGGCAAGTTTGAATAAATTAGTCTTGGGCTGTTTTTAAACTCAGACTCTTGTATTATACTTTTATTTCTGTTCATGTTTTGTGCTGCTTTGTATGTATTTTATTGTTGACCTATTGTTGACCTCCATATGTGTTTTCACTGTTGAGTTTCATGGATTTCAGAGACCCATCTGTACTGAAACTAGCCTAGGCTGTAAGCAGCTTGGTTGTAAATGCTTGTTATTTACTTTTCCCTGCAAATAAACATTATATAAAATACTGACTGATTTTTCATGTGATATAATGCATATGCTTGTCTTCTTCTTGAAAGTAGTACTAATAGTATAGATTAGAAGCAGTAATACATCTAGTACTAGTAGCAGCTGTAACAGTAATAGTAGCAGCAGCAGTATTTATGGTTTTATTGCAGGAAGTTTTATTGAATGTGTTCATGATCTTGTTCTGTTTCAGAGGCTTTCAACTTGGCCTTATTGCAAAATGTGTGCATTCAGTGTGAGTGTATAAATATTTTATACATAAAGGGGACAGTTTTAAATTATAGGTGAGTATTTGCAGAGTCCAGCATGTCTGCACAGTGAATGTTTCCTGATGGCACTGTGGTTTGAATAACAGCATTTGTGTGGTGTTGGCTGGTATCAGTAATGACCTTCCCTTTCACTCTCCACCTGTTTGTGTGTTCCTTAGAACAGGTGAGGGAGAGTTGGTGGTCATGTGTTCTTCTTTTTTTTTAGGTCAGTTTGTAACAAAATGTTAGCAACCAAGCATGTAAACAAATTTATTCTGATGGTTTAGTCTTCTTTAAGGTTGATCGTGAAGAGTTACTTTGGTGGTTTGAATAAGCCTGTCAACACTATTTATCTACTATCTACTGATTTCGAAAGATTATTTTATGGCAGGACTGATACAGATATATTTTTTAAATAATACAACAAGAAGATAGTTTTGCTACTTTATTAGTTTAGTTGTTAAAAATATTCCAAAACATATATGTTCTAATATAATTCTTAAAACTTTTGTTTTAATGATACCATACTTAAATTAGCTGTGTGTAATATATTTAGTTAGTTCCCTTTTTAATATAATGATACATTTGACCATAAACATGATTTCCCTCCACAAAGTTAATTAATAAATAATAGCATGTCTCAGCTCGTAACTTTAACTTTATGCTAAACACTGCTGCAAAATTTATCTGATCTGTTCTGAGATGGACAAAAAGTTCAAAGAGTTCCAGCTCCATAAAATGTCCATCTGAAAGTTCATGATTGGCTGTAAGGTGAGTGGCAGTGACACAAAAAGTCCAAAGAATAAAAAGAATAAAGATGAGCCAATACTAATACAGTATTACTACACACTATTAGCACTAACTGATCAGCACATGTTGTGAATTACAAATTCTTTAGTTTCTTTCTGAGAGCTGCTAATGAATTGAGTTTGTATTCAAACTCTGTTTGACATCTGAATTAAATGTGATGTTTAGAGAGCTCAGTGTTGTATTTCAAAGTCTAACAGATGTTAATAAGTCTCCCAATATTTCAGTTTCTTTTAGAGAAAAGAAGTCAAAGAGGCATGCTCAGATCTTTAGAGGTTTCCTGGGTCTGAAAATCAAAGGCCTCATTGAAAACCAAATAGAGCAACATCAGTGGATTACAAGGCTTTTCCCAGCAGGGCACCATGATGGAGGCTGCAGGTCAACACAGGGGTAGAGGGCATTTGCCAGGTAATATATATTACACTGCAGTTAGCTAACAATCCTAATGTAAGCAATATTTGTATTTTGCCATTTTGTTAAGCATAATGCAAACTTGATGTCTTTATTATGGATATTGCATGGTATCACTACCATACAGTATTTACCCTTTTTACCTTTATATTTGAGCCTTTGAGTGAAGAATCTAGACAACTATTGGAGATATTGCCATGAAATTTGGTTTGGTAATTTCCTATTACTTTCTGTTTATGCCAAAGCTTCTTTTTTTCCAAATATTTTCTGGCCAGTACTAAATGACCAAAAATCCCATCAGCTCCGCTTTGTGCTATGTGATAACCTGGTAACATATGGTTAAAATGCAAACATCACAGCTGCTAAACATCAGCACTTTGGCACTGTCATTGTGAATATGGTAACACAATGATGTTAGTGTATATGTTAAGCCTCACAGGATTGTGAGCATGGCTCTGACAAGTGTAGTCAGTAGAGTCGATACTATACTATACTATACCTTACTCTTTTATAATTTACCTTATTAGAAGTCTAATTTTAAGACTTTCATTTTTTTGATATACAGTAGTAGTAGAATATTCGATAGTGATAGCTAGAATTCTTTCTGTTTTCTTCTGCTTGTGATTTTATCATCAAAGATATTTTGATCAAGCCTCTCAAGTCATAAAATAACTGTATCAGTGTGAATTAAATCCTCTCTTACCTTTACAAATGCATAAAAATGTGAACATAATGTGAAGAAGTTAAACTGTGTCTGCTGTATGTGATCAGCTTATATCAAAAACTTTTGGCCCTTATCTTGCATCAAAAGCTAAAACCATGTTTTTTATCACTACCGCTGATCTACATGCATGATAAAAACATCAAGAAATTGTTCTACAGGTTAAACAAAACAACTGAAACGATGAATTCATTTTGAAAAAAACTTTTACTTGAAATATCAATATTTTCTCAGAAAGTATAAATAATGATTTATGATTGATTTCAATTTTATACAAAAATAATACATTATGAGGAAAAAAAAAAATCATGTCCTGTCACACAAGTATGAGTGCCCTCTGATCAGATGGCAGTAGATGTAGTTATAACAGTCACAAACCAACCAACATAATAATAACAAGGAAATGACCTAATATTGAACAGGAGACTGGATCTGCCACACCTGCGGTATGATATGCACTGTTTCTGCTTCCATTTCTGATCAAATTTATCTTTTTGTCCGGTTATAGTGAAAAGAAAACGTAAATTGGTCCGTCTCACACTTTCCCACCATTCACCAGCTACTCTGGGACTGTGAGTGTCTAATACTGTCAGTGTGGGTGCCTGTACCCTCAGCGACTACTCCTCTCCCCCAGCACTCATATGTTTGTGGATTCCTGTTTGATTAGAGTTGCCGCTGTCACAACATTGTCCACTTTCATGTGAAATTGCAAGACTATGATGACTGTTTTTGTTTCTGGATACTTGTCAATATTTTCATTCTACCCTGCAGGTCCTGTACTATGATTTACAGTAATGATGAGGAGTATTATTAACAATATTTGTCCTATTTTCTATCTCTTCACATTGCAGCAGGAAGTGGGAGAGGGAAGGGAGGGTAAGTCCCATTCCTGAAATTCACCTGAACCAGTGTGTAAACAACAGCAAGAGGTTTCCATGGAGGCAATGGGCTACATTTAAAGTGTGTGAGTCACCCATACCACCCCCCTTTACAGCAAGTTACAGATATGGCAGGCTAGCTTTTAAGACATGACAAATATAAGCTGTACCTACAGTCTGCTACATTCAAACTATTATCCTCTGCTGTGTTTATTACACATATTTCTACTTTTGTGTTATTTCACAGGCAGCTTTATTAAAAGTAGTTTATAAAAAGTGTTGGTGCCTTCACTTATGGTGCATATTCATTTTTAGTCTTGTGGGTGGAGCTCTGTGGAGAATCCAGTTATACAAAGCATTGCGTACACCTAATAGACACATTGCATAGTCCTTTCAAGATTGTCAAAGTCTTTTCAATCACAGTATACACATTGAACGACTTGAGATGATGAATCCCCCAAGCAAGAAAGTCTGCACTATGACTAGTGCAATAAACTGAGTGTGTGAGAGAATAACATGGAAGACTCCTTTTCAGCCCAGTAAGAATGTCGTATCGCTAATGCATGCAAAAGATCAATACAAGGTTATTGTGATTGTCACACAGTTCAAAGTCCTATAAGCAGAAGCATGATTTGTGTGGGCCATCAAAAGGCATCCAGCAACTTGGTTTGAATGAATTGCCTTTACCAAGTCTGTCAGCCTTTACAGAGCTGTACCACTGTCTCTGTTGGTGTCAGTGTATCTTCATATTCCCACCTTAAATCACAGTTTAATAAAAGTTGACCCAAAGCCTTCATTCAGGTCCATGCCATGTAGTTCAAAAGCATTTTTTGGTGCTTGGTGTTTGTTCCTTAGTAGTGTCACAGAAGAGATGACTGTCTCTTACAATTTTTTGTAAAGGGGCTTGAAAATTGAATACTGTTTTCAAAGATTAAAATCATATATCCTTGTTGATCATTTGTGTATGACAGAGGGGAATCCAGTCTCCTCACTTGCAGGTGCAGTGAATTTTTTTTCTCTCTGTCCCATTTCTCATTTTCACCGCCTAGCCCAACATCGTCACTCTTCTCGTTTGTTGACTGACTCATCATCCAGCGCACCGTGGCCGGTTATTAAGAGTTGTCATGGTTACCGCGGTGAGAGGGTGGAAAAATGTGCTCCAGTTGCTGGGCACTGAGGAAGTCAGGTGAACACACTCACCAAGCTTGAAGAGGACACTGAAAAGAGAAAAGGAGAGAGAGAGAGAGGACAAAATGTCAGATAAAGCAGGTCTGCATTATGTAAAAGATTAAATACAATCTGCCCTGTGCTTTAACACAGGTGTATGGTGCATCATTTCCAAAGCTTCCTGAAAGCAACCTGACAAATGAAACCTATGTAAATACATCACCCCTGCACCTTCATGTGCCACACCTGACCAAATAAATTCCTCATCCCTCTTGTCCTGACGCTGAAAAGCCTTGTTTCCATTGAAATGGCCTATCTCTCTCTCTCTCTCTCTCTCTCTCTCTCTCTCTCTCTCTCTCTCTCTCTCTCTCCTCTCTCTCTCTCTCTCTTTTTTTTTAGATTGTTTGTGGAATTTATTTTCCTTCNTCTCTCTCTCTCTCTCTCTCTCTCTCCTCTCTCTCTCTCTTTTTTTTTTAGATTGTTTGTGGAATTTATTTTCCTTTTGCCTCTCCTGGGGTGGAGGCTGTTGACCCCAGTGTGACCCTGTAGCCAGCAAACAGCTTCACCTGATAAAGCTGACCTGCAACTAAGACCTGAGTCATTAGAAGCTGAGCTGTGAGCAGAGGTGAGTTTTAAACAGTCTCAGGTATAATGGAGGGTTCTTGGTAAACAATGAGTGTTATAAAGCCTAAGCATGCTGGTCATGTCATGAGAAGAAGGCTGCCCCGTCCAAATAATGTCCTGATAAGAAAATACCTGGGAGAGTCAGCTTACTAATTGCTCTCTAAATAAACGGGTCTGAGAAATGACACAGGGTGGTGTTGTGCATAGCCAGTACTGGACAGTAAGTACTTTTAGAAAGTAAGGTAGACAATAAGTAAATTTAACGTTTCTGTTTTATGTTCATACTTCTGCTTCACTATTAAAGTTGGAAATATCACACATAGGTGCAGTTTCTGGTTGCTATGCATTAAAAATACATAAACGNTTCTGTTTTATGTTCATACTTCTGCTTCACTATTAAAGTTGGGAATATCACACATAGGTGCAGTTTCTGGTTGCTATGCATTAAAAATACATCAACTCAATACAATGGATTATAAAGCTCATGTCAGTTAGCGTGTGATTTTATTTTCTACAAAAAATAAAACACTGTCTACATAGGGTCCATGATCGTGTTTCAGGAACCTGAGGCTTGTTAACACCTGCACCACNATTTTCTACAAAAAATAAAACACTGTCTACATAGGGTCCATGGTCGTGTTTCAGGAACCTGAGGCTTGTTAACACCTGCACCACAAAGACATTTTCCCTCTAAACTTCCCAGATGGTTTATTTTAACTAAGTCTCCAGGGCACCAATATTCTACAAAAAGAGAAAAAATATATTGTTTTCATTTTACCGTACACATTTGTTAAAATGAAACAGATATTAAAGATATACTAGCTGCAGATATACTCTCCCATTAATTATTTAACAATACCTCAGATTCACATTTTAACTCATGTGACACCTGAATAAACTACTTTGTGAAAATAGAAAATAATTAAAACTGGCNTAACTCATGTGACACCTGAATAAACTACTTTGTGAAAATAGAGAATAATTAAAACTGGTTAAAAGTAGTAAAAGTTGACCATTAACATCAGTAAAATGCATCTTCTGTACTGATTCTATGGTATGAGTACATTTATATTAATAGCGAGATTTTTATTTTTAAATTGTGTTTTTGATCTGCATATGTTATTAACCACTAGGNGATTCTATGGTATGAGTACATTTATATTAATAGCGAGATTTTAAATGCAGGAGTTGTAATTAAATATTTTTAAATTGTGTTTTTGATCTGCATATGTTATTAACCACTAGATACAACTTTTATGAAACAACTAAATTGTGTTGTCAAAGCTTATGAGATAAACTAGTGATTTTGCTCAGACTGAAATGTGCCAATTTCATTGCGTCTGAGAGATTTTATGTGGCTTCCTGACAACTCTGAGGATACACCACGTTCTGAGCTTTCATCTCATCCCATCAACCCATCAGTCTGTCAGTAGCAGTGCAGCGGTACAAGCACTCTGCCTCAGCGTGGGAAATTGAGCGTGTGAAAGCACCGTGGACAACATTTCAGGCTAGAGCGATCACCGAGAGCAGGGAGAAGTAGGAAAGAGGAAGAAGCGTAATTACTGACCAAAAAAAAAAAAAAAAAAGAAAAAGAAAGAAAATAAGAGAGAGTGAGAGAGAGAAACCTCCACCCCCACAAGGCCCATCTCATCTCTAGCCTCACTGTAGCATGGAGGAAAGCAGAAGGACACCAGGAACTTTGATTAACACTGGGGCTCATTTCCTGATCACAGAGGTAACTCACCAGAGAGAGGAAAGTGAAAGGAGGGTGCATTAATCAAGGGCCGTTCAGGCTGAAGGAACAGGTGATTGATTAGACTGTTGTTTAAGAGGAAATAGGAATTCTGAGGAGTATACTATCCATATATCTGTCTTGCCTGTAACTCTAAAGTGAAATGTCAGCATTTGATCTTAAAATCAGCTAGTAAAACCTTTAAAAAGTAAAAGAAGCAGTGTGCATGGCTACAACTCTTTCAAATGATTTGATAACTTGTGCAGATCTGGTGACATTACTCATTTAAACTGTGTGACTGAACTGATAAAATTGTATTTACCCAGGAGAGACCCCCAAGTTGCACCATCTTGTTTACAGGAGAGTCCTAATGTGACAGGAATTAAACAAGTCAACACACAGTCATAACACACACACTTGTTCCTGTACTGAATCTAGTTCCCGTTGTCAGTGTGTGCGGTGATTGTGTTGATCCTCTTAATCAGAATCAGTTGAGGATTATTTCTGCAATAATATCTGACATTTACAGCTGATTCTCGTGCAAATAGAAAGATAATGATTACAGATGCTGAATTTTGGACTAAAATTTGCAGTCAGGCAGAAAAAGGTCAGACGGTGTGTCTAAATTGTAGTTTGTGTGATGTGATGTGCCGTGTGGGATGAAGACTGACCGTCTTGCTTGAGGACATGGAGCTGAGGGTGCTGATGCTGTTGGCATCTGTGACCACCATGGCTGAGGGAAAGCGTGACGGGTGGGAATATTGTGGAGGTTCCTGCTTGTGAGGGTACACTATAAAATAAAAATAAGACAAATAATTAATTAGATTAGCAAACACATTTCAAGGCCAATATAAGGTTTAAAACTACCCTGCAACATCTTAATCATAACAAGAGCAAGCTGTTTTAAGATGTTCACTATCTACAGGCTATGTAAAAGAATAAGGCAGGTTAAAAATCTAATATAAGCGTATGGACTGGAATTTTGGTTCACTCCTACATTTATGAGCCTAAATCCATATTTAAAAAGCTGAAAATCACAAAAAAAAAAGTTATGTAACCTTTAAGGCTTATGGTTCGGAACCACTGACATATCTGATTTACAAAACTGACTTGAAGTCTCATGTACAAAAAGAAAGACATCAAAACTGTTACATACTGTGCGAGTGTGTGACAGTAGCCATGAACGGCTGCTGGCTCATGTGGCTGGGAGACTGTTGCATCAGGCTCTGTTGATGTGGGCTGTGAAGCTGCTGAGAAAACTGCACGGGCTGCAGTGCTGCCAGGCTGCCCGCCACACTATTGATCACTGGCACCGTCTGAGACTGTGATGTGTTTAAACCTGATGAGACACAACCAAATCTCAGTCATTTCAGATCAAAGAAAGCCAATCTCATGACAAAATATAATCATAGTTTATTCACTGAATTTATTATTTTTAGTCATGGAGGGAGGGAGGACTTACTCTGTGCTATAGCCATGACTCCAGAAAGAGGCATGATGAGGTTCTGTGACTGCTGATGGCTGTGATGGGAACTGTGGATGTTGGTCAGTGTGCTCACTGGGGGAAGCCCTCCACCTGAACCCGAAATCTGGGGAAAAGTACAAAATAAATAAATAATGTAATATTTGTTATAACAGACTCCAACAAGTTATAGGGGGTGGAATATCTGCTAACTAAATTCACTTTAAATCTATGTACAAAATGAAACAGATGTTTGCTGCTAAACAAACAACAGACATTAATGTTGACTTAGTTCTGATTCATTTGTATAACACTGCATGTCTGCATGAAAGACTGTGCCTGTGTTTTTGTTGTGAATGAGGGAAGGTTTGCATCTATATGTTGGTTTATACAAACACTTAACTGCATATATGAAGAAAAACAAACTGGATTATGCAAAACAATACAACTATCCCTTCATTTACAATAACTGCTATCTGGATCAAGACTCTCCCATTCGCTCAGGCTGCA
>JANJYP010023906.1:0-11018 GCA_024605115.1 Rastrelliger brachysoma | reverse complement strand
ACAAAAGCAAAGTTTACATGGGGAACTTTGGTTGTGTGATAAAAGACAGCCCTTCATGGGGGGCAGATCATAAACCATGGCCTTGTCTACTCATTCACTTCTCCCTACAGACACTAAATAGTTTACTCAATAATGGGCAGTGAATCCAGCTTTCAGACACTTGCTGATCTTTGCTATTTTTCACCGTCACTCTCAGATGTAATACAGATACTACTTTTTTCCCCCTTATGGAATTTTGAGAGAACTATATCGCGGACAAGCTTGGAAATTGAGGCATATGGCAACGCTGACAAACTTATAGAAGATAACAGTAAGTGGGCAAGTACATATACAAACTGATTGATGGGGGAATGAGGGGCAGGTGTGCTGGTAGATGGCAATTAGGTGGTGACTGCGGAAGGTACAGGTTGATTGGGAATGAGGAACACGTGGGTGTAGGTGTCAGGTGACTGGGTAAGGCGCAAAAGTCTTAAAACATCTGGTGGTCAAGTGATGAATGACAGGAAATTTAAAGTTTAATGATTCATATAAATGTTTTCTGATATGCCACCTCTGTGGTTGCTGTGGTTTGGTTAAGCTTGGACAACTAAAACTACTTAGTTAAGGTCAGAGAATGGTTAAAAAAAAAAAGAATGCAAACCTCTAATNTGTGGTTTGGTTAAGCTTGGACAACTAAAACTACTTAGTTAAAAGAATGCAAACCTCTAACTTGATTAATTTACTCTTTTGTTCAGTTTTGTAATCCTTCTCTATATAATTTATTTTTTTCTCAGCAGTAATGGATTGCAACACGATTAAAACACAAATTAAAATCACACAAGTTATTGCAATGCAGTGAGCTTTGGATTTGGTGTTAAAGATTAATTTGCCTCTCAAAGTTAACAAGTTGTTCCATCACAGAAATGGAAAAAAGTTGCCTTCAAGCATCAAAACAATACTGTTGTTTTTCTCATGACCAAAGTCTCAAAAGGTAGTGTTGGCTTTTCTTTTCCCCTTTCTGCAGCTTTTCACGTGTTGCATGAAATATTTAGACATATAAAATATCAACGTGAACCACATTCAAACATTTTCTTGTTTTTCTATTCTCCCTCTGACATAGCCGAACACTGATCTGCAGCCAGCTACCGGGGTAATCGTCGGATCTGTGTGTATCATCAGTGGAAGACATCTGCTGAGCACACAGAAAAGCGGCAGGCGGGAGCAGAGTTCAGTGTTACAGCGGGAGAAGTTTTTCCCCTCACAGCACCCCGCCTCAGCCCTGTTCTGCGCCAGACAGAGCTTTCAGCCGACTCAGACCTTCCTGCGAGCTTGTGTTTTCATGATTATGATCTTAAGCTGCGTTCATAAACATACTGTACCTCCCTAAAGTGTTTTCCCTCCTGTGCCTGGAACTGCTTTCATCTTTGTTTTATCTGCTCTCTTCTCTTTTTTACTCTCTTTCTCTCTTCCTTTGCTCTATGGTGTGGCAAGGGCTTGTAGTCAACACATTAAAACACACATAAATCATGCTCAGTGGATTTCTTTTATGGAAGTTCAAACGCAAATTTGCTTAAACCTCTTTTAAACACACAAAATGGGAGTTTTAAAGGTTGTAAAAGCATAAATAGAGTTTTAAGTTATTTTGAATTTATAAAGCAAATCTGAAAAAAAAATAAGCATCCACTGAGTAAATAGTAAAGGGCCTAACACTGATCCATGTGGGACACCTTTATTATCCTATTTATGGACAACACATTAAATCCTACCATTCATTGAAACATATGCTTATTGAACTAAATCTTGTGGTTAAGAGTATTAAAAGCCTTAGACCTGGTGCATTTTTTACATATTTCTCCTTAACTCTCCATAACGAAAAGGTGCTGGATTGTTGCAAACAGATTTTATTGACTTTGAACTGCAATGGTCAGTTTCTCCTTCTACTTAGAAATACTTCAAAATCAGTTCAAGCTTATGTGTTTGTTTTTATTTATTTATGGGTTCTGGGGGGGCTGAAAATTGGTACAAACTGAAACCATATGCAAAACTAAGAACAGATGCCTTAGGGTTGACTGTGATGCTCTCAAATATGATCCACATGAAAAACAGTAACAGCAACTGCAATAGCTACAGTTCTGTTCTGATATAGCCAGCAACAGAAGAGACAACTAGTGTTACCTTGACTACAATGCTCTGAAGAACGTAACTGTCATTAAATAATTTAAATCAACACTACCACAAGTTCCACCACATGATGAAGTTCCCCAGAGTAGTAAAGTGTAAAATTTGAGTGAACTCACAAGGAGAGTAAAATGAGGAGTGTTATATGATGTCATTTCCTCACCAGAGCGAAAACATGTCACATTCATCCTGCAGCTGTACGGAAAAAGGTTGATTTACAGTAAACAAAGTCCTGACAAATTTTAGTGTAGCTACTAACTTTAAACACACTCTTTAAATCTCAGTAAATTGCTCCCAACCGAATACTGAATATTTTCTTTAAACTGTGACCTTTCTATCATCACTCATCTATATCTACGCTGTGTTTGCTACCGCCGAGACCTCAACATTACGACAACACTCAAAGCTTTAAACTTTAGTTTATTTTTGAAGCACTCCCTTAACCAAAGTAAACAGCACTGTGTTTTCAAGCAGGCCTCAGCCTCTTGGAGTGAGACTCTCAGCCATTTACTTAACAAGCATCTCTACGTTGAGTCCAACTTTGCTTCACCGGATGCAAAGACAGGACGCACGGCGAGATGCTTTTGGGAATCCCAGACCAGAAGCAGACCACCGCAGGCTGTGAACCGCGGCCAAGGCCGGACCCCGGGCTGCCAGATGTGGGGGTGTGGATCCGTGGCTGTGGCTGTGTCTGTGGCTGGCTGCACTAGTTGACCTGGGACTGCATGTGCGAGTGTACATCTACAATGACGTGTGCAGTCTTTCTTCTTGCATTGTGTTGAGTGAAAGGAGGCAGCTGCTGATTAATGTATTTTCTGAGGTGCACAGCCCCACGCAGTATGACACAGAAGGTTTTGGCAAATGAGAAAATGTTTTTAGAGCATATGGACGAGCAAGTGTATATGTGTGTGTCTGCGTCTATGTGTATGCAGCGTGCTGTAAGTCTAGCAGCTCCCCCTCGGACTGCCAGACAGTGTTATTGCAGCTGCAAACAGCTCTCCTCCTCCTCCTCTTCCTCCCCTGACTCACACTTCAGGTGCTTTCCAGCCTCTGCTCTCCTCCTTTACTTCCTCTTCTCTGCTCCCTCCTCTTGTCCTCCTTCCATCTTCCCTCTTGTCTTTTTTAAATCTAGTTTTCTTAGACTGTCCACCACATTCTTTGAATTCATGCCAACCAAAGAATGACTGGCAATCCCACTAGGCCTGCCAGACCCTCTCATTAACCCTTAGCTCTTATTGGTCATTGCCATGGCAACGGTCAGATTGAGTGGGCTTACATACTTTGCTAAGCCAAACAGTAATTTGAGGGTGTGTTTTGTAGGTATGACCTTGAGTACATGCATGGGTGTGTGTGCATGCATAGTCACATTTGTCTCAAAGGTATGCTTTCTGTGAATAAGTGCTGGCAGCCGAAATGTATAACTAACCATCTTAAAGCTATTATATGCTTTTCTTAACATAAGCAACATTTTATCAGAGCAGTGACATGGAAAGCAGGTCTTCCACAGATTTAACCAAATGAGACGTTTTCCCCTTTGTAGTACAAAGAATGAATGGCGCATTTTTTTGGTTTGTCTGAATGCAAGTGGGAGAAAAGTACTCCTGTTAAGAGAGACTTTTAGCACGTCTTACGGAAAGCAACGTGGAAATACTTCATTTTGAACCCCTCAGAGGCATTTCTTAGCATCAATTAGTCCATAATGAATCAGAAATGTTGACCAAGTGCTTTAAGAGAAAAAAATCTGATATAGAGGCCAAAACATTTTATGCCATAAGCCAAACCTATGCCTTGAAGCTTTTTAACTGAAGATTGAATTTCTGATAAAATGTGAACTTACTCGGATTAACCTTGAACCTTGTTTCAGTCAGAAACTGTCAAGATAAGAGCAGTGCCTGAAATGAAAGAGAGTAAAATATGTCCATTTTTCCCCAAGGTGGTTTTAAAGTACTTGAGATTTTTGAGACATTGTATTACTTTTTAGTTGGGACTGAAGGCCAAAACCAGGTCCAAATTTAGACTCTTTGATGGTGAAAGTTAACAGGTTGGGAGGGAACATGCAGATGGTGGCTTTCTGCTCCGGGAAGTCTTTTATAATCTTTATTCACAGGAACACTTTTTTTCTACTGGATGTCATGTAGAAGCTTCCAATGTGCACATTTTTTCCAGCCGCTCATGAGTCCACTTCATCTTTGACCTCTAGCCAGCCGAAAACCACATCGTAATGATTGACAAAACCAGAGGAATTTGAAAACTGCCATTTTCAAAATTGGGCAAAAAGTTGCTATGTACAAAAATGTAATCACAAGCTGTTTCAGAAATGCATTCAGTGCAGAGGAGAAGCACATCCAAACCGGGGCAAAATTCAGAGGGCAGAGGGTTGGCAGCGACAGGACCACAGGACCGCAATCACACAGACCTGCCCATCCCAGTCTGACTGCACACATTCATATGGGGACACTTATACAAACACACACATGCAATTAGTTTAATTTCACTGAGCATTGCCAAACAATTTCCTTCTCAAGACATTTAAACCTAATTGTTTCCGTCAAAAACACATTCTTCTTTGAACATATAAATAAATACCTTTTTAAGGGAGTTTTAATTTCAATAATGAAATAACTGAAAACAAAATCTAACCCTCTTAGATGGATCACTTTGCTCATATGGAGAAAAACACTAAAAACAAAATTCTCGAAATAAGGTTTTTATTGGAACTAAGTACAATTATCTCATTCCATCATCATTTTTCACATCTTATAAGAAAAACACGCTCTGAAGACAAAATATTAGATTTAATGACATGTTAGGATGTCAGGTTCATTGTTTTTCTCTTTTTCCATTGGCCTTTTCATTCTGCAGCAGGTACAGGCCAGATTCCCAGGCTCTCTCTCCAACCCTCAGGTTGTTTTTCCAGGCTTGGATGGACCCAGTAAAGTCCTTGACCTGGGTCTGGTGGTGTGGCTGACCTGCTGATGACCAGGGCTCGTGGTGAGGAGCTCCAGGGAGGCCTAGCCCCAGGTTTACCCTGCCTGGGTGGGGTTCAGCTGGGGAGGAAGCAAATGAATGGTGGGTGGGGGGGATTGGATTTTGCCAAGCGTCTTGCACAGAAAAAGAGTCAAGGTTTTAGAAACTATGGTTGACAATCA
This sequence comes from Rastrelliger brachysoma, assembly GCA_024605115.1. NCBI lineage: Eukaryota > Metazoa > Chordata > Actinopteri > Scombriformes > Scombridae > Rastrelliger > Rastrelliger brachysoma. The sequence continues at coordinate 5,712 of JANJYP010023906.1, read as the reverse complement.
TCTGAAGCAGTTTCTTCAGGTTCATGCATGCCAAAATGTCCTTTAAATGTAATTGAGGTATGTTTGAAACAGCATTCCTCCCATTTTACAATCACTTGTGACTTAACTCCTCATGGGGAGAACTACTGACCCTGTCAAAACAGTTGCATAATGTATTTTCAGGATCTGGGAGCTTTGTCAGAAGAAACTAACCCTTATGATGTTTCCCTCAAAATATATATCACATTATAAAATTAATACACTAAAGCATTGCAAAAACACTTGGTTACAGTAAGAAAGATTGTACTTACACTTAAAGACCAACAATAATTTTTGGTCCGTGAGTTTCCTCTGAGAGTCGGAAAATTAGGATATCATAATTCAAATTCAAATATACGTAAACGTGCATCATTTACTGTTTTGTGTCCGGTATTGTATACGGCCAATAAAGAGAAGGCACAAATGAAGGTGCAAAAACTCTCTCCTGGACAGCAATATCCTATTTTGATGTCTGCTGTCATCCACCCAGCAAAAGTTGGCCCAGCACATTAAAAAAATAACAGGCAGGGAGAAAAACTGTGAGTGAAACAGCTGAGTGTGTATGTCTGTATGTGAGTGTGTTCTATGGCTGTTGCAGCCAAGTCACACTCATGTGGACCTTGTGTGATGGAAAGTTTGTTTGAGGAACAGCTGTGTCTGTTCAGCACATCNACACACACACACACACACACACACACACACACACACACACAGACACACACGCCTTCCCTTGTGTCAATTTGTAAGATATTGAATTGGATTGTTTATATAACTCAGTCAATCAGTTTTGAACATAAAAGTGTCAAAGAGGCACGAGCCATTCTTCCACTGCAACTGGATTTACTGCCTTGTGTCATATGCAAAAGAATTCCATTTGGCTCGGTGTGTATTGAGGAAACAAGTGACATTGTTGTGGCACAATGATTTTTTTTTTCCACTTTGATCAGCTGCCTGAGCTGTTTGCTTATTGTTTTGACAAATGACTTATAGCGAAAAGAGAGAGAAAGTAGACTGCAGAGAAAAAGAAAAACACACTAAAGTAGAGCGAGCAAGCTGTGCCAAAGTGAATGAAGCCAAAGTGAATGTTTCAAGCTGGGATGAGGAGTGACGTCCATAACCTGTCTTCTCACCTGTCTGGGAGAAGACTAAACATTCATCCCAGACAGTTCTTTTTTTTTTTTCTTTTCTTTGTTTTTTTTGTGATCAAATTTTTTAAATTGGANGGAGAAGACTAAACATTCATCCCAGACAGTTCTTTTTTTTTTCTTTTCTTTGTTTTTTTTGTGATCAAATTTTTTAAATTGGTTGTTGGAGTAAAGATACAGGGATGTGGTTTTAAGCTCAATGCATAAAAAGGATTAAAGTCATGCAGGCATTTTCATATCACATTATATGAAGCAACAAAAGAAGAAAACAGTCATTGAGTATTTTTGCAGCTGTGATTGAAACACTGCAAAAAATATATATATCTCCAACAGTTGATCAAGTGCACTTCAGTTCACAGTAATTTAAGTGCATCTAATTCAATGTGGGCTTCTGGGTGAAATTAATAATTATTCAGAAAAGCATTACACCACTGTTTGCTCTAACTTATTGCAGGCACAGAGTAGAGTAGAATAGCATACAATATAAAAGTTTAGAGGCAAGTAGAAGGCTTAGTTGTCCACTATAGAGGTAATGATTTTGCCTAGTCTTGTCAATAAGGAAATCTACTCTGAGTCTAAGTGATTGGTGAAGTTCTTTATTCAGTAATTCTCTTTTATGAACCAGACCAGGGGTTGGATTCAAAGCTATGCAACTCTCTGTTTCTGCAATTTTCTTTTCCAATTCATGGATATGTATCAGTTTGGATTTATGTAGATTGGAAGAAAATCCAACTGTTTCGTCTCTGCTGAACCCCTTCACCACATCCCAAAGAACACTAGGATCGTGCACAGATGGTTTATTGACGGCTATAAATTCAACCAGTTGTTGCCTCATCCATAAAAAAAAAAAAAAAAAAAAAAAATGACTCACTCTGCAGCAGAGTAGTGTTAAAATGCCAGTAGGCTGTTTGTATGAGATCCAAGGAGATTGCAACTGTGCCCTTGATCACCCTGTGGTTAGTAAGACTCATCAAAATCAGACGTCAAATAAATGTTTGGGTATGAAAATATAATCTATATGTGAGAGTGATCTATGTCATGCCAAGTAACAGGTGAATTCCCTCAACAATGCAAAATCATTAGCTCATTTCTGCAGTTCTACCCTTTCACTACTGGGTACTATTGCTCAAGAAAGTTGAAGGGAAAGGAGCCATAGTTTCCTGCTCTGCCATGTTGGTCATGCCACATAATTGCCCTATTCTCCTTTTCTCCTCCTAACCTGATCTCCATGTCTCCATTACCCCCTAACCAACCTCTCAATCAGGTGAAAACCATACTGCCAAGATCCAAAATCCCATTATTCTCCCTTTGGAATATCGTTGAATGTATTTCCCTGATACAGAGAGAGGGAATTGGGTTTAACCTTTGACTATTCAGCATTAAAAAAATAGTCCAGCGCGGATGGTTTATATATTCTGGTGCGCACGCAGTAAATCTCCAGTTCAACCTAAACTATGTGGATTTAACAAACAAATATCGGAAGTATATTCAACAAGGGTTTCCAATGACTTGGCTCCATACAGTATGTGTGACCTTGCATGTCAGGATATAATCTGGAAAAGCCTTGTTCGTGTTAACACACAGTGGGGAATTTCATTCAGTTTTCACAGCCCACTAACTGCCAGATAAACACACACTGACTGACATATGCTGGCAAATCTACTTTCACTTCCAGTTTGTGTGTGTGTGTGTGTGTGTGTGTGTGTGTGTGTGTGTGTACAAGTGAATGTGAGCAAATCTGCCCACAAATATTTGCAGGTCTCAGTGAGCATATATCTGGTCTCACACTGTATTCATGTACAGTTTATAGATTGCAGAGTAACAGATTTAACATGAGAAATCATTAGATTACACAATACTGCTTCATTTATATATGCCACCAAAAATCATATGTACTAGATGTTACTGTAGATATTTCAATGCCATTATGCTATAAACACTGCTTATATTTTTTTTTACACAATTGTGGTTGTGTTAGTAAGCAGCATAGCCCGGATAGGGTCCCCCAGGGTGACTATTTTAAATGCCACTGTCCTCTGACTTCACACATAAAAAAGGGAGATTTACTATGGTAAGAGNGCATAGCCCGGATAGGGTCCCCCAGGGTGACTATTTTAAATGCCACTGTCCTCTGACTTCACACATAAAAAAGGGAGATTTACTATGGTAAGAGTACCATAGGTTTACAATAACATATAGCTAAAGTGCAGGCTTAATACACATACTACTGAAAACATCCAACCAAAACACAACAAATGTCTACAAGCCCACACACTGATGCTAAAAATCTGAATGCAACTCACACCTCAATCCAACACATCATTTTAAATACCATTAATTCCATCATACAGTATATGTCCTGTATGAAGACTCCATGTAAAAGCATGGCCAAAAATGACCGACCAACTAAGGCAATCCCAATGATAAACATTGCAAGCATATATAAAAATACCAACATAAAATATTCTCTATCAGCAATGCATCACATATTTAAACATAATTAATGTAAAGGTCCGTCCACACCAAGAACTATAATGATATGTAGTTTTAAATTCATTCTAACTAGAGTGGATGGTGGAGTCCACATCACAACTAGAAAGATGCGTTAGTTTTGTTCTCTATTATAATGTAAACATGTATGTCATACTATGTGTCTCTGCTTCAACACGTAGGCCTACTGCTGTGTGTCTGCTCAATTTGGAGCTGCACAGCTGGAACCAGCAGCTGTTTACAGTATGTTATACTCGTTCATAAATAGCTATTGTTATAGTTATTGTTCTTAGTGTGGACTGTCCATAAGTCTTACCTTTAGCAGAACACCGTCTTTCTTGACTTTGTGCAGGTGACGTCACACATTAAATCCTCAATGGTACCTCATGAGCGTTGTGTCGGCAGCCTGAGTCAATACCGGCGATTTAACGCTTAACTTGCACCGACGTTCGCTTCCCTGCTGCTAATAATGACACTTGCATCTGCTGTCTCAACTTGAGCTTCCTTCAGATTCAGCGGACGCTCTTAACCGTGGTCGTATGATGCAGATGCCGTCTGTCTGTCCGTTTTGAATTAGTCTGAATTATCTTAAAGTTTGATGTTGAATTTGGCGCTGCTCTCTCTCTCTGCGTGAGACTTCCGGAACAGTGAAAACCGGAACTTTTCATGTAGGCCTATTTTATATTTAAAAAAGGAACCCGGACGCCCTGGACAGGACGTAAAAAGTGGACATGGCCGGGCAAAAACCAAACTTACAATGCACTTCTATTAAATCAACGTATTAATTGATTGACATTATCGATTTGGGATTATTTATAGTTTGGTTTCTGTTGAGCCACCTTTTCACCGACAGTCCACCAATCATCTTGCTGCTTTGGCACATACTAATTTGCATATTAGACAGCAGAATTAAAAAATTAAAAAATTAAAACAAACCATATTCCCAACATACCTCATAATTAATCAATCATCTTCCTGCTTTAGCACACACTAATTTCCATATTAGACAGCAGAATTAAAAAATTAAAACAAACCATATTCCCAAAGGCCAAATAATACAACTAAACTTGTTTTCTCCCTTTTCACTNTAATTTGCATATTAGACAGCAGAATTAAAAAATTAAAAAATTAAAACAAACCATATTCCCAAAGGCCAAATAATACAACTAAACTTGTTTTTTCCCTTTTCACTGTTTTTTTACATTGACTTGTCACCACTGTAAACCATCAAGCTTATTTTTTATTAATGTATATCTAAAGTTGTTAATAGTAGCCACCATCTGCTATTGGTCATACTGCAGCAAAACCCCTCAGTGGACTGGAGTGAGTAAAGGTGCATTTTATTGCTCATGGATTCATCTTTTCCTTTGTGAAATCAAGAACATGTTTTTTTTTTTCCTTCAGAAGTTCTACAGTATCACTTTATGTCTGCCAGCCTGAAAATTGTTGTTGCTACTACAGCAGCTGGAAAGCAGACAACTTCCAAACTGCACCAGCGAAACCAAATAACTCGAGTGTTTTGGAAGTTTCAGTTCAAAAGACCTGTCTTCCAACAAAAAACTAAACTAATTTTGTCAATCAGCTTCATAATTTTGCTGTTGGAGCTTTGAATGATACTTTTTTCTTGGATTGAACCAACATGACTAGTTCCTTATGTTTAAGTCCAGGGCTGATCCTGTGGCTTCATGGATCATTTCATGTACTGTAAAATGTTAAAGATAAACTGTATATGAGGAGCCTTGTATAAATAAAGACATATGCATATGTGTGCACCACACACACACACACCCACACACACACTAAATGGTTGCATATGGAAGTTTTTGAGTGCTGTGTAGCCTTAAGGCACAGCAACATTTGGTTAAAAACAACTGATATAAACATAAGCAATGAAAGTAGCTCATTTCATGGATAGGTTAATGAGGACTGATTGTCAATTTGAATTTGTTGAAAGGGAACAGGAATCGGTTCTCGCACTTGTGAATACACAAATCAAGAAGTGCTCTACATATCCAGTAGGTATTTTTCTGGCTTGTCAGCATCTTTTGGCCGTGTTGTT
>JANJYP010023886.1:0-11363 GCA_024605115.1 Rastrelliger brachysoma | reverse complement strand
TGAACTACATTATGTTTGCATTTGGATCTGTATTAGTAAGTCAAGCCCCAGTGCTTACACATCAGATTTGGATTCAGGACACGGAAAAAAAAGAAAAAAAAACAAACTCCTCTGTTACCACAGTATGAGGCTGTGCTGCAGTCACATGCAAATAGGAATCCTTGCACAATTAAACCTCAAGTCTCAGTTGCCAACAAGCGATGCATTTACATGCTACATAACCAAATCAAATTCTGGAATATAAAAGAATATGGACATTGATTAACAATCATGGGGAAGAAAAGCTGTTATTAACACAAAATAACATCAAATTACATTGCTGATTGCAGAGTGAGTTATAAGAAAGTCTACACAAATGCTGGTATGATCCTTCAAGATTGTTATAAAAGCTATTAAAATAAAGATGGATACATCCTTCCTTTAATTCAAGATTGTTGATATGGTGACAGCCAAACTTCAGGAAAATATTTTAAACTAACCATTTTTGCTTTGCTGGATGTGGTGTTCCAGGAACACCCCAGCAGTATTGGGCGACCATGAGGTCAGTCTGCTTTGTGCCGTGCCTGGGGCCATTAAGTAGACCAGACTACGGCAGACTAAGACACAGTGGGTCGTTTTATTCCCCAGTTTATCTCTGCATGCCCTCTCATCACTGTGGACGCTTCTCTGCTTCACTGTGCAAAAAAGGTTATGCATTTGTGTGTTTGTTTATTGTGTTATTATTTTATTTTTATTTTTTAATACAATGTGAGGATTGAATACAGGTGTCTGGCAAAATGCATTTCATTGCATTGACTGTACACTGTACTTTTAATGCATATGACAACAATGCATAAAACTAAACTACATTACATCTGCATGGGATGTTTTGCCTCACAGTGCTAATGCATAATCCTTACACAGTGGCATGAATAGGCATTGTGGGTCCCTACCTAGGCTGCCTTCATTACAAAGTTGCTATGTCCGTGGATGCAAAACACAGTTATATTAACCAATGTATTGTATGACTGCCATATAATTTTGACAGGAAGCCAGCACAGTGTTTATTTTTAGAATTTGTTTTAATGTTTTATGAGAAGCCTATAGTCTAGGTTTAATTTGGTTACCTACAGATGCTCTGTTGCATACATCATGTCAATGAGTCAAATAGGGTTCAGCCACCGACACTTAAAGGATTAATCACTGACATTGTTAAACTGTTGGTTGATGACAGGAGAGTTGAATAAATATAGAGAACCTTTGCAGATAAATATCAGATTCAGTCTTTGTTTTTTCATAAGTGAATGATCTTAAGAGAGAGAAATGATACTATTTAATTGCCTCTCCACTGTTAGGATCGTGGTCCAGTTTTGCACCAGTGACAGCACCATGTCACTGTCCCTGCAGTGTAGTGAAGATGAGGGGAGATAAAAGGGAACCTGTTGCAGATAGAGCTTCATTATAAGAAGCATTTTGCTTATGTAAAGAAACAAATATATTTAGAGATACTTGCTTGCCTCAAAACAATTCTGTGAACTGTCAGGGAATGAAATTACTAAACTTTGATGATGAAATATCCTTTGAAAAGTGAAAACCAATGACACAATATTAGAATTTTTCCCATCTTTGATTGAATAATCATTGTGGCCTCCCCACAGAAAATATAACACCCTTCCACAAATTTATCTCTCATTGCTGGCTTAATTTAAGCTGCAAGTCAGCAGCATATACATTATATATGTTTTTTAATACATTTATTAATATCAAATGAAAAATGACACAATCAGTCATTGCATGCAATAAGGAGGTAACTATTAGCTATTGGTTTTGTGAAATTTAGCTGCTGGACCTGAATGATTCATTAAGTAAATGCCCATTATGTAGATTCACAGGAAATAATCATTAGCATAACATTAACATAATATCAAGCAATCTTCTCTTAAAAGATTAACATAAGTTTTCAGAGTGTGAACACTGGAGGCAAAAGATTATTATTATTATGATAATTATAATTCTATATTAAAAGAAACTCAGGAACTCCTTGTCAGCTATTAATTAATTAGTAGTTATATGCACCTTTTTGTGCGCTACTGAAGAATAATAGGTCAGCTTGTGTTAGTGTAAAAACAGTAGTCAGCCACTTGGATTAAATAGCCATTGTTACACCTCTAATAGTTAATTATGTGAGTACTCTCTTGCAGCAAGTAGGTGTGTTGTACTGACACAGTGACGCCTGTGGCAGGGCGAATAGAGTGCTAACCTGAAAAAAAGGTGCAGGCTGCTGCATAGTGCATACCACAGACAAGTCCATCCTAACAAGCCATACTGTTTTCTGACAAGAACAAGGACTGACAAGTAGATGAACACCATGCATTCCCGTTATATTCCTCAGATTTTTTCTTTCTCTTCTTTTCATTTTGATTGTACTATCTGTTGAATGTCTGACTCTACTTTGCATTTCTTCATTCTTCTGCTGGCCAAGATGTCCTTTGGATGTAGATGTTTCTCTTAATTTTAATGATTATTTCATTATTAACGTTTGTTCCTTTAAAGATTGATCTTTTTGGGTTTCAGTGTCCAGTGGGATTTTATGGGATATTTTAACCAGATAACAATTAAAATTACTCTTCTTCATCAAGCTAATAATTGAAATACATTTTGATAAAATTTCCAGTAAGAATTGTGCATTTCATTTTCATAATCGTCATTCAGTGAATGATGTTTAGTTTGTTAATTATTGCAAAGATGCTAAGGACACTGAAACACATTGTTACATGTGGTTGAGTCGCTGTTCTTGTGTTTTGTATCAGACTAAAAAAAATACTAAAATGTAGACATGTCACAATTTTAGAAGTATTTTTTGGAATCCAATATGTCCTGCACTGTGGACCACTGTAGCTATTACACATTTTGATATGAGACTGGGTTGGTTGAGCTGGCAAAGGGAAATACAGCTCTGTGCTTTTTCAGCAAGTCTGACAATAATTGATTAGGGAAGTAAAGTAAGTAGCAACTATGGCATTATTCAAGTCATTACATACTTGGCCAGGCAATGTTGGATTACTCTTCCAAATCCCCTGTTTATGTATTGTTGTTGAAAGCAGTATTAAAATGTCCCTGGTTGGGCATTGTGCGTCGTGAGGAAATGTTATTTACCACTTCTAACAAGCTTGACTTTAGAGTTATGCTCTTTTCAGGCTATTACAGCCCCGACGGCTCTGCTCATTGTAAACACGCTGGGATTGTTCGGAAAAGAAGCTGATAATAACGAATTGTGGGGGCAGAGCAAGACAGAGATGAGAAAGAGAGTGAAAGCGAGAGAAAGTCTTTTTTTTTTTTTTTTTTTTTGCTGGATTCTTGAACCTGCTGGCTCCTGGTGAATCAGGTCTCATTGGCATGCAAACACACTTTCTGCTCCCCTTCCTTCTCCTATCCTGTGCTCTCTTGAGTGTCTCACTCACACACACATACTGAAGATTAGCATAAAGCACTGGGAGAGTGTGTTAATCTTAGGTTGTGGAATTCTTTCACAGAGAAGGACAGCGTCCCATATCTACATGCTTGTGTGTGTGCGTGTGTGTACATTGTGTGTACAAGTTTTTTTTTTTTTTTTTCTGTACTAAGAGAGAGCTTGAGAGTTGTCACTTACAGTATAATCATGAATTGAAGGGTGAGACACACAAAAAGATTAAAGAATGAGGAAATGAAAGAAGCTTAATGATACAGAAAGATACAAATGACACAAAGGGATGAAGAGATAAGGAAGGGATGGAGGCAGAGAGATAGAGGTGTGGGTTATGCTTTTCTGGGCCATGGTGCGAACAGTGTCATCTCTTGCAACAGCAAAGCTTGCACATCCTGCAATGTCAGCTGTACCCTTAAGATTGTGTCTGACATCTATACGTGTGTGAGTGTGTGTGTGTGTGTGTGTGTGTGTNGAGAGAGAGAGAGAGAGAGAGAGAGAGAGAGAGAGAGAGACAATTGGTCTGAAAGTCTTACAGAGAAAGAGGAATCCTTCATTCATTTTACATGACAAACATGGTGTCCCTGTGCCTCCCACTCACTGTGAGATATGTATTAAAGAGTTGTAGTTGAAGGCTAGAAGAAGACAGTTTTAATGCAATGAAATTTCCTATTGTACAAGAGCAACGGACTACAGAAGCCCATTGAGGGTAGATCACAGCATTAGGCCTGGAAAATAGTAGAAAATGTAGAGTGAGTGCCCTGGCCTTTCAGGGTTTGGCTGTAACAAATGATCAAACTAAGTAGGCAGCATCCCCATCCAATGTAACTCCAATATAACAGACGCACTTTTCTAATCAAATCATGTTCTGCTGTAAGATATCTCTGACTGGTCAGCATGAGAAGAAATCTGTTTCCTGTCTCTGCACTGTGTGTGTATGCAGTCTGATTTCAGACCTTTTCACTGACAGGTGAACACCAACCAGCTTCCTTGTTATGGCAAAAAACAACAAAAATCATCTTGTATTCTGTCTGGTACAAAATGTGGATTAACTTTTAGTAACCAGACAATATAGCTGGAGAGCTATAACACAGGTGTTTGTTTGCAGTAATGCATTCCAAAGTATCAGTATTCGTTAAGTAAGTGCAGCAACAGTGAGGCTTAAAGTAATAATAGTTAAAAAAGATACATGCTTATAAAAGCACAGATGTGGTTTGACTGGTTGATTGGATTGGCTCTCCTGCTTGGCTCTATATGGTCCTAATAATGTTTTTTTGACTGTACCTGTGAAGACAGAGGTGGTGACCACTTTGCTCTCTTGGCTCCCCCTGACAGCGTTGAGACTGATCTCATATTCTGTAGCAGGAAACAGACTGGACAAGGTGTAGTTGGTGACATCACTGTCAATCACCACGCTGTCCACTCGACCTGCAGGAGACACCAGAGAGAGACCAACAGCAGAGCATCAGAACTGCTGCCATCACATTGATCAAACGGTATATTTCTTCCTTGACTTTATTGAACTGCCATGTACAAGATGTACTGCATAAGCAACTAGTGTGTGTTTTTAATCACTGAGTGAAAATGTAATCAATACAGAATTCTGATTAAAATTTTTAATTTTAATCTAATTTATTAAAATTCACTGATAAAATGCTATTCAGGTATTGCACCGTATGTAACAAGGTGCCCTGCTACAAAATGTTTCTTACATGAGAGAAACCTGCAACAACAAATGCTATGTTCATTTGACTGGAACAAGGCAATGCAGTGAGTGTGTACTATAACAATACTGTGCTGTATGTGAAATATACATTACCTCTGGCAGACTGATAAGACAGCTTATAGTATTCAAATGGAGCCAGTGGTTTGATCCATGAGATAGTAACTGCATCCTCGCTCACGTCAGAGACGGCCAACTCTTTTGGTGGATCCATCCCTGGATTCAGGAATTTGGGAAAGGGAAGTGTTAGCATAGGATGAAATTGGTCAATGGACATGGGAGACTGAATGTTCGAAACTATTCTCTGAAAGGAGAATTTTACTTTCATGGTAGATTTTTATTAAGATTTGAGAAATACAATATGTAGTGTATTATATTATCTATTGTGAATTCAGAATTCGACATGAGAATCTAAGAGAATCTGTAACCTTCAAAGCAAAAGTATGTCAGTACTCATTGTTTTGTCCATTTTTATCTTTTCATCATTCAATTTAAATAAGCAGACCTGTGATTGGACTGTGAAAATACATGCATTTTGATGCAAATGTGTTCTAAAAAGAAAAATAAAAGGAACAAAAACAAAGAAAGAAAATAAAAACACCATCAAAAGACATCCCAGGATATATGCATGTGGCTGAAAGACCACAATAAGCAGCATTAGCATTGAAACTGAGCAGGGCTTACTTAAGAGATTTCTCCCCTGCTGACAATTTGTTCTATTTCCCTCCTGAGACGATTGAGCTGCCATGGAAAAGGTTATGGTGGAAATAATGGGCCTCATGCATGAATGTTTCCTTATTTTTCTTTTATATTTGTTGCTGCATGAAGTACCAAGATGAAATAGGAAAATCCTGAGTGGGATCCCACAAACTCTCGTAACTGCCTGAACTTTTCGTAAATTGCTTGCTTCGGCCAGATGAATGCCACCAGTTCATGAGGAGATGTGTGTTTCTGAGACATAGTCATTAGCATAACCCACGCCCCTAAAACTGCCATAAGAGGCTTCATGTTCCACTTGTTGTGGATGAATTTTATTTATAGCAGTAAAACTACTGCACAGTTGCAAGTGCTGCTTTCAGAAATCAGAAGACAAATAGATTTTTAGGAGTGACAGTAGGAGACCTGAAAGTAGAAAATAACAAAATATGACCCAGCTAGCATATTATCATCATATATGTCATTATTTATAACATGTATGACATGTTTGGACAAATATTATTGGAAACTAAAGACAAGAAAATTGACAAACTGGTATTTTAGGAACAAATCTGTTTGTATGAACAAAGAAAAATAGGGAAAAAAAATTCCCTCTTACAGACCGAAATGTGGCACACTTATATCTTGCCCCCTCTCTTCTGCTTTGAAAAGAATAATGGTTATTACTTACAAGCAGAAAGCACAATCTATAATGCCTGACTTTTAACTAATTTATATTCCACTTGTATGAAATACAGCATCTATATAAGTTGTGATTACTCATGCATGCATATCTTACTAATTATGTTTGCTACAGTAAAAGGTAGATGAAGAACTTTTCATGAGGCTTTCTGAGGCTCTAAATTCAAAGAGGCAACATAATACAGTTCTGTTGGAGATATCTAGTGCCATTGTTTATATCCCATAAAATCACAATTCAATTTGCACTGTATAAACCAATTAATGAATGTGGCCCTGGCGCCATGAATTACCCTTTACACTGACTGTAGCCACAGAGTGACTATGACACACCTATGAACCAAATCACCTGCTGTTAACTGTGGGTAAAACGTGTAAGGATTCAGCACAGTTTTAATGGAGCAGATGCAGCAAATGTAATGCTAAAAAGCATACCTAATTATACAAGGCAATTCTGAGTTCAGTCTTTCATCAGCACTCCCATTCTCACATGTGAGATCAAAGCGGGACACCAAAATTACCACAGTCTAAAGACAGGTGCAAGAAATTCTGTACATCTGCTTTAAAATCCCTATCCAATTTTACCCTCAAAATCTGCTTATAATCATGTGTGGGTGAATGTAAAAAGAGACAGAGAGTGCTTCAAGCTGCCAGGGTATTATATAAAACCTGCAGAGTAATCAGGTGGCTTCAGCTGTTTCTGGCACTGGTGCAAAGGTAATATCTCTATTGTTCACTGCTGACTTTTCTGTATTATCAATTCTTCAAGCCTTTTCTTATTGCCTCGTTTGATTGTTTTCCTTTTGTCTTCTTTTCAAGAAGAAAAACAAACAGATTTTCTATGTCTTTTTTCTGAGGCAGGTTATAAGACTGACCCTCATCCCTCTCTGCTACATGTAAATAGCACACTTGAAATCAAAAGAAACATCGTTGACAGCTCCTTTTTCTAGCTATAAGCCAATTAATAATAAATTACACAGTAATACTGAATATTAACACAACAAAAAAAAGCAAAAAGTGTACTTTTCACTCCATTACATTTCTATCAATGAGCCAAGCACTCGTTACTTTTGCATNTCACTCCATTACATTTCTATCAATGAGCCAAGCACTCGTTACATTTGCATTAACAACTAACAGTTAATTAAGGTTATGTAGTCATACTATGAAGGCCTCTCTTTAGCAGATAAGGAAATACTTCAGTAAAAAATTGACTATAGAATTTTCATAGAATTGGAGTTTAAAATACAGCCTTCAATGCTTGTATCACTTTAAAGTCATTGGTACAGAAAGATCCATGCACCCTGACCATGCAGATAGTAGTATGAGGCAAGGATGCCTGTTTTAAACAGGCATCATACAAAGTCACAAGCTGTTACTGTGCTACTCATGTTTATGAAATCTTAGTTACCTTACATACTAATTTAATTTACACATCAATTTTCCATCAAATCAAGCAGCTCACCTGTGGTGAGTGATGCTGTAATAGGCTCAGAGGTAACATCCCCCTGTATTGTGATTAGACTGATGGTGTAATGAGTGGATGGCAGCAGGCCCTGGACCAGTGACCTCGTCTTGGAGCCATCCAGTGTCACCTTAGAGGTGTCGGTCCCATCAGCAGAGCTGTAGCTCAGGATGAAGAGGTCAGCAGGTGGTGCTGGGGCACTCCATGCCACCAACACAGAGTCTGAAGTCATCTCTGACAAGTAGAGGTGGGTAACGGGTCTGATCCCTGGAGGAACGGGGGTTCAAGAGTTTTCAAGGACAGATAAAAAAAGCTGGCCACAAGCAGGAAAAAGTGAAGAACAAAAAGCAGCTGCCATCATTATCTAGATGACAGACAAGCAGTCAGTGATGAATGGAAGTGGTCCTGGATGGTGTGATAGATCGTTTATAATACAGTTGAGAAAATTAGCCTTGGGTGTAATCTTGATGGGGCAGGTGAGAGGCAGTGCAGACCACAATCATGTGGAAGTAATGATTTAATTAGTCATAAAAAAGAGAAAGTAATGGGATTATCTGCCATAAAGATGAAGATGTAATGAGATGGTTCACAATAAGAAAATGGAAAGATGATGATGATAGCAGATGTTGTTGTCAAAATGTATGACCTCGACAGGAGATGATGTAAGGGGTATGAACCAGTGTAGCAGCTGACACAGCAGCAAATGCAAGAAGATTTGAATTTAATTAGCCATGTGTGGATGTATAAATAGCAGACAAGATAACATTGATAACACTGACTTCTTCTTTCCTGATTACCCAGATTATAGACATCCTGTGTAGTTTCCTTTGCAATCAATCATCTTTTTAAAAAACTTGCATTGTTTACATAGGCTTAAAGTTTTTCTTTTTTCCCTATTTTATTGGTGAATTGGTTCTTTTCATGGTGCATTTCTTTCATCACCTGTTGACATACATTACTGCCCTGTGTAGTCAGCAGAAATGTGTATCAATGTGTGCGTGTACATCCTTTTGCACAAGCTGGCAGAAGATGTGATACAAACAATACAAGAAACAACCCATTAAAACATGTCTCTATGGTACCAATACTGGTAAAAAAGCAAAGAAGCCCATAGTTGTGGTCCTAGATGAACATTCTAAAGGGAAAAAAAAACACTCAAAACCTGATCATGTAATGATTTAAGTTTTGGAACCTCAAGTTTACAACAAAAAGCTCATAATACATTAGAGGTGTAAAAGGTCATTAACATGGCAAGGTGGGATCAAGGAAAAGATGACCCCCAATAAAGCCTTAAAGTTCAGATATCTTTCTAAATCTTTTGTAAACATTAAAGGATGGGAATTTATAACAAAGCCCTGACAATACTGTTAGAGATAAAAAGGTACATTTATCCTCAAGGGGGTCATGTTGATTTGAAATGTGATTTCCTTAGGATCGTTGAAGAATATGAATGGATGAATAAATGAATAACCAAATAAACGAGTGTAGATTAATACACACAGTAAATAAAAATTTGTTTAGCCTTCCCTGGGTAATGCAGTGTGCAAACACAGCCGCAACGATAAATAAATAAATAAATGAAAAATAGATGTTTGCAGAGAACTATTTACTGCAATAAGTATGGTACATAATCAATTTACAATATAATTTGTCCACAAAGAGACAAACTGAAGGACAGATAGTGGTGCTCCAAAGACTGTTGTTGATTATATATCGACCTTTGTGAAATATGGTTATTCACCAGATTTTTTTCCTTATGACGAATGCTCACNAAACTGAAGGACAGATAGTGGTGCTCCAAAGACTGTTGTTGATTATATATCGACCTTTGTGAAGTATGGTTATTCACCAGATTTTTTTCCTTATGACGAATGCTCACATGAGTGCTCACAGACAAGCAGATGATGCCATTAAAAGGCCAGGTGAACAGTAGACGAGAAGATGATTATTCATTATTATTTCCCCTCATTCTCTTGGTCTGTCTTCTTATTTTCTCATCTCTCCTCTCCAGCTTGTTAGAGTGCTGCTAATAAAGGAACCACACATGACACAAGATGATCATAATCTCTATGATGACAATGATTGTTATGATGGTGAAAACTGCCATGGCGGTCATGTTGAAGAAGAAAATGATCATGGGGATGAGAGCTGTGAAAAAAAACCCAAATCTGACAGCAGGTTAGCGCATGCCCATCATTTTGACACCATTATTTGTGCAGCTGAAAATCACATCAAGCTTCGTTTAAAAATAACAAAGACCCAACAGGGCTGGGTAGATTGACAGGCAATCTGACATATAGTTGGATAGACAGATGTATGTCTGGGGAAAAGAGAAATAGCTTGTGATTGAAATTCTTAGAGGAAAGATTTTACGCCAAGGCTCAGTAAGAAGAAGAGCTTTGCGAGCACATAGTAGCAAGTATGACAGGAAAACAGAGATAATGTGATGGTGGAAATAAATCAGAAGAAACAGAAATACAAATACATTTAGTTGTAGAATCAAGATGCAATTAGGGAACACATGTAACAACCTCATTAACTGACTTGAATAATTTACCTCCACTGATTGCTTCTTCAGAGTCTTTTAAGTTCCTCAGTTTTCTTTTAGAATGACTCACCTTACCTGCTGCTATACTTTAGTTCATTATATTCGCCATTCAGGTTCATTATGCAGTACGGCTTCAAAAACTATTCTGTAGATTTTTGCAATAATAGGCCAATCTTTCATGCTATTGAGAGTATATTTATTTATGTTCTGGTCTGATAATTAAATAAATGAAAGTAATGCTTTAAAAAGATACTATTGCAAAGATGAAGACAAGAATAAAATGAAAATGATCTCAACCCCACTGCTTTGGATTTTTATCTTTAGATGTATTGCTGAAATATGATTTAGTATGTCTGAGCTGATAAATTACATGTTTATGTATGTAAAATATGACTAATCCCTCTACCTGTAAAAGCGTCTATAGTAGCTGCGGTGCTCTGTTGTCTTCCTCTCCTTGCAGCTACTGTGATGGTGTACTCAGTCCCAGGCTCAAGGTCTGTCAGAGTGGTGGAGGTTACGTCTTTAGGCACTGTCAGCTGGAACAGGAAGAAACAGGTAAACACAGACAAATAGGCTACAGGGCTACTTCACGTTAGAATAAAGTGGTAAATGGACTGCACAAATATTGCACCTTTTTAGTCTTCTAACCAGTCACTCTTACACTACAAGCTACATTCAGCCATTCACATAGACAATCATACACTGATGGGGCAGCCATTGTGAGCAATTTGGGGTTCACTATCTTGCCCAAGGAGACTTTGACATGCAGATTGGAACAGCCAGGTGCTGA